>JAJTUV010001619.1:425000-513368 GCA_021653895.1 Mastomys natalensis | reverse complement strand
AGTAACCAGTGCTGTGAACGGCCCCTATAACACACTGGAATCCTGCACCCAGGGAACTTAGGATCTGGATGTCCCTGTGGGTCTGTCATCTTAACCAGACAGGTAGCTACTGCCCATGTGAATTTTCTCCTCATGTGAAGACTGTGGAGTCTAGGGTTTGAGAGATCTTCGTGGCGTGCAGGTCTTCTTAACTGCCCATCTTAATGGAGGTAGGAAACACGGAGACCTCCAAACACAGCCCTGGACTTCCTGGTCTCAGTGCTCTCCAGCTACGTTTTGGTTCATAAGCAGCCACACCACGAGGCCCAATATTGCCACAAAATAATTTGGTTTCTGAAAGTCAAAAACGAACCAGATGGCTTTCAAAGAAAACAGGACACATATCAGATTCCAATTATATTAAAATGATGACCCAATTTAGGAAAACACAAAGTGTCATAAAAAATGTTTAAATAAACAAAATCTGCATATTTATGAAACGATAATATTCGTTGGGCTCCTCTCTCCGGGTAACGAGTCTCTAAACTAGACTGACTGCATTCCAAGCTTGCTGTGGAATCCAGGCTTGGAGGAGCCTGCAGTACTGTTTGGAATTGCAGACTATCTGAAGAAAGAAAAAAGGATTTCTTTTTTTTTTTTTTTTTTCCTATGTGTGTCTCGAGCCAGTTTAGGAACATGAAAGGTCAGCTCTTTACGAATTCAATATATATACATCCACTTCTAATCAGCCCCGGATGGGCGCTCACTCCTGCACGCCTGCCTCGTTGGCCGAATGTTCTGACAGTCACTGTTTACCCTCCAATCTCCGCTGCCACTGTAAACCCAGCGCTGGGCTGGGTTGGCAGGAGAGCCTCAGATGTATCTATTTATTTTTCCAGATAAATTAAAAAACTCAGGGGCACTTAAAATAAATTAGCAACTGCTCCTGACAGTGTCTTGCTTGTGGAGTGTCACATTGCAGTTTTTTTTGGCAAGGGCTAACTCTCCTGCCTTGCCTTCTTCCCATCAGGCACAAACTGCTACAGAACGGTATGCTCCTGTGAGCAGGCTTGTCACTAGAGAGGCTGCTCATTTCTGGCATGGTGAGCCAGGAGGGATGACCCCAGAGCTTTCAGGGTCATACCTTCTCAGGGACAGCCAGGTGCACTTTAGGAACCCCGGGGGAAGGTCCGTTTGTTTTCAGTTTTGCTGAGATTCCGAAATGGTTTTTGAAAGGAACTTCCTGTCACCTAGCCCAGAGAGCGGGGCTGTCATTTCATAAATAGTGCAGTTCTAGAGAGTCCTCTTCAGAGAGGATGTTGGATATGGCACCTACTTCTCTGCGATATACATGTTTATTTAACGAGTGAAATATCTACTGAGTGTCTTAGTTCCCAGCATGTAAGACACAGCCCAGCTGTCAACAAAGATGCACAGGCTTGGTTTTCCTGGCAGTGTTTCTGAGATGCACACCCACCTGCAGTGTGCTGGCATGTCACCTGTCCCCACAGGGCATCCAGGGACATGGGATCAGCATCCCGGAACCCAAATGGCAGGTGAAAAAAATGACTGTATAGAGTTGGTTCTCCATAGATTGACAAAGGAGGAACACCCAGTATGCCAGTCTGTAGGTCACACATAACTGTCTGCTCCATTAGAGGACTGCCATGTTTCTGGGAGCAATGAGATAGTCTCTCTCTGTTCTCTCACTTAAAGAGCTGCTTTGAGCCTTCAGACAAAGGTGAATGCTCTTTCCCTCTTTCCTCCTTCCCTCTTTTCTTCCCTCCTTCCATCCCTCCCTCCCTACCTCCTCCTTCCCATCCTTCCTCCTTCTTTTTCCCCTCCCTTCCTCCTTTTTTCCTTCCCTCTCACCTCCCTTCTTTCCTCCCTCCCTCCCCATTTCCCTCCCTTCCTTCCTCCTTCCCCTCCTTTCTTCCCTCCGTTTCTCTCTCCCTTCCTGTCTGTCTTTTCTTCATCTCATAAGTGAGGAATGGAGTCCTTAGCTAAACTGGATCAGGATAACATTAAGCAGATTTCTACTCTCTTTCCCATGGTGTTTACATTCCTCTTTCTCCTGGTAACCTTTCCCACATTTACTGTATGAGAGCAGAGAGTCAGACAGATAGACATGTAAGACTCTGCAGCTTTCCCCTGCTGTGCTGTGCGGTAGAACATTCTGTCCTAGGTGAGTGGCTTCCACTAAAAGGGGCCCTTTTTTTTTTTTTTAAATATATTTACTGTCAGAGAAGTCCTATGTCATTGGGACCACACCAAGTCCCACCTGACTATAATTAAAAATCAGGGCTTATCTTAGTTTTGGGCAATTATTTTTTGAACATCTAATTTTATCACCACATGGCTCCCCCTAGAAAAAGACGGTTTTTAAAAATGTTTAATTCCTTGAGATAAAGCTTTCTTTTACTTTTTAAATTCTAGACTCTTTTTTTTTTTTTTTTTTTGAGTCATGGCAGGGTTAGCGGGAGGCAGAATTGTCTCTTTGCCAGAGTTTAAGTGCAACGTTTTTTCATTACAATTTAACAAATGTTCATCTTGAAATAGACGGACAACGGGTCAAACCGCCCCGGCTTCTCCCCGTTAACCCGAATGCATTAGAGCAGGGATTTTCATTCTCAGATCAATGTTGTCTCTTATTCTTGGACTTAATTTACTATAAGATTAATATGGCCATCTCTCCATTTATTTCTGTCTCTTTCTCTCTCTGGCTTTAATAAAATTAGAATTAATTTAATATAATACAATCTCCAGATTCTATGTGTGTGTGAGTGTGTGTGTGCGTGCGTGTGTGTGCCTGTGTGTTTGTGTGTGTGTGTGTGTGTGTATAGCATTGAAATGCCAAATTCAACAATGTGCTTTGATTTTTTTTTTTTTTTTTGCCACTGGTAAACTATTGTGCAAAAAAAAATTATATAAATACAAGAGAACATCTGGTCTTTTGAACTGTAGTCACTGCTGAATTTAAACATCGCACCCGTTTGACAAAATTAAAGGATTTTATTCTTTGTTTTTCCTGGGCTTTAAATAGTGAGCTACAAATAGTATGTGGAGTTATCATTTCTAGCTCACTTTGAATGTTGTGCAGGGAAGCCATTCCGCGTTCCCTACAGTTTCATAAGCCAGCCACGGGTTTAGGAAATGTAGACCTACGGCAAGAGTCTATCACAAGACTGTTAAGACAATGACCCAAATCAAATTATATGCATTGTTCCCATTATTTAAAAAAAAAAAAAAACCCACAACAATTTCTGAACGCCACTATGCATTTGGGGGGCAATTTTGATATCTTTTAGAGTAAAGTAATTAGAATTATTACTGCCACTTTTATAATAAACTCTCGTGACTCTCCGCGTCTGTCCGGGTTCCCTTTCATGATGGAGACATCATACATTCCGTAATTGTTCTATGAAGGAAAAGAGAGTTAATCTTTTTGCATTTGAAGTAAGCCTTTATCACGAGCCCAACAAAGCCAGACAGATCAAAAAGGAGCCTTGTGAGAGCATTTAAGGAAATTAGTACAAATGTCAGTAAAAGGTAAAAATTAATGCACGTATTATTGAAATATGGTTGAAACCTGCCTTCTTTTTTCATTTCTTTGATATTTCGAAGGCATAAAACATTCAATTAACTTTCCATTGTGTTTGGGGGAGGAAGGGGAGAGGACTGTCAGGGAAGCGCTTGGGTGTAGGAGGTGCTGGAGGGAGTGAGAGCTGCTAGCAGGCTGGACACCAGGAACAGGTGGCTTGTGCCACCCAGAGACACAGGTCCTGAAGACCCCTGACTGTGGGTTGCGGTAGGCTTTGGGCTTTCCTGCCCCGTTATTCAGGGGCTTTAGACACTGACAGGCACAGAAGAGAGACATCTTTAAGAAGCACAGACAGTGAACTGCTAGGGCTGTCTTGAGGCTTGGGAGACAACTCAGTCTTTGGGGTCCACAGGCTCGTGCTGAGAGTCACATGTGTAAGGTCAGCTGGAACAAAAAAAAAAAAAAAAAAAAAAAAAAAAAAAGATGGCTCTTAGGGACATTTGGATTAAGACCAAACTTCGGTTTATTGACGGCAGTTTTTTTATTTTTTTCATTTTATTTTGCTATAATCGTAATTAACTGTGACTGAATGGGGAAGAGTGATTTAAGGCAAGAAGCAATTTGAGGCGGGAGAGGAGAGATAATGATGAACGTATGTGAGTAACCCAGTGACCAAATGCTGAGTGACCTCAAGGAGGAGCTTAACCTCTCTGTGCTAATATTTGTTTCTTAGTGTGTTCTAGGGGTACGGCTTCCAGCTTGTTAAACGGCTAAGAAACAGGGAAATGTTTCATCCTGAAGGCTCGTAGCAGACACTGAACAAATATTAATTTTCTCACCTGACTCCACCCCTTCATCACTTTTTATGCACAGAAAACAAATCAATTAAATTATCCGGTTGCAATGAAGGAAAGGACTCGCGTTCCCTGCGCGTTCTTTCCCACTGAGCTCCTATCAGAACCCTTGTCAGCGTCCTCTCCTTTCAGGGCCGAGCGTCTCGCTTTGCTTTGAACATTTCGCAGGCTTATCGAGTTAAATTGATAAGGCTACTCTCGGAACATCAAAACTCCTCAGCAGAACAATCGTTATTTGACAATCGCGATTCAAGATTTTTTTTTTCCCTTTCTTTCTTTTTTTTTTTTATTTTTTTTTATATAAAAAAATTGTATAATGAAATCAATCTTGCTAAATGGCGCGCATGTCAAATTATGATCAACTGCTGGGTAAACGTTCCGGTGAGAGAGGGCCGACTGTTTAAGGAAGAGGCACGGGGATGGGCGCGCAGCCGCTCCTCGCTGTCATCAATGACACATTTGTTTTATTGCCCTGAGAAGAGAGATCCGTGTCCAAGTCGTGAAAACAAACTTTAAAGAAAGAATTACGGCTGAACGTCACAGAAGACGCATCTCAAGGTGCAGCCCAATGCGGGGCACATCCAGGATATAACTCAGTTAATGTCCTTGCCCGCCGATGACATCACTGCCTCGCCGACGACGTCACTGCCTCGCCGATGACGTCACTACCTCGCCGATGACGTCACTGCTGTTATCCCTACGCATCTGGTAGAGGTCAGAGTCAAGAGGACAAGTTTACACTTTGCGGAGGTGGCGAGTGGACACAGGAAGGAAAAAGCCAGTGTTCTCCTCCATTCCTCCAATTTCAGAGTGACATTTGACTGATGATGCGTTTCTCCGTGGAAGCACCGGAAGTGAGCAGCATGCTGTTGTGTTTCCTGACTCCAGCTCTGATAACAGAGCCTGGGCCGCAGAGGAGAAGGGGACGGAGAACCTGAGCCCGTCCATCAGCACAGAGACTGAGGCCGAAGGGACTCTATGGAGCATCATCAGACAAAATGGAGGCCATGCCTAGAATCTTGGGTGCCTAGAATCTCACAGATGGAAGAACCAGGGAAATGGGACGGTGGGGACACAAAGAAAGACAGGACGGGCTAAGAACACGCCCCAAGCTGAGGATCTCTCGGATGTCTTAATAAATAAATAAATAAATAAATAAATAAATAAATAAATAGAAATGTGAGAAAAAATGGAGGTCTGTCAGTTGCTTGGCGGAGAGGGGCATGGTGGATGGGGAGGCATGAACAAGCACCGCCACGTTACTTTCTACTTCTCCCAAAGCTCAGTGTGCAGCAGCTCCTACCCCCTCACCTGCAGCTCCATCCACTTCACCATCCTCACCTGCATCTCTATCCACTCCATCCTCATCTGCATCTCTATCCACTTCACCATGATCACCTGCATCCCTATCCACTCCATCCTCACCTGCATCTCTATCCACTCCATCCTCATCTGCATCTCTATCCACTTCACCATGATCACCTGCATCCCTATCCACTCCATCCTCACCTGCATCTCTATTCATTCCATCCTCACCTGTATCTCCATCTACTTCACCATCCTCACCTGCACCTCTATCCACTCCATCCTCACCTGCATCTCTATCCACTCCATCATCAACTGCATCTCCATCATCACCTGCATCTCTATCCACTCGATTCTCACCTGCATCTCCACCCACTTCACCATCCTCACCTGCATCTCCATCCACTTCACCATCATCACCTGCATCTCTATCCACTCCATCCTCACCTGCATCTCCACCCAATCAGGTACTTTTGGCATGGAGGAAACAAGAGACTAGCTAGAGAATGTCTTAATTAGATCCGATTGTCTGTCATCTACATCTTAATGCTTAGTGTTCTTAGAAAGATTTCAAAATTCCAGATTTAAAAGACGTAGGAACCCTCCCAGCTGCCGGGGAGAGGGGTGCCCGGCTGCTGTAACTGGGAGGATGGTCTCAGTGTGGGGCGTTCTGAGCCAGCCGCTGCCTCTTGTTGACTGAACCTAGCCATGCCTAAGAGTCTCCCACCCATGCTCCTTTGTCTTTCTGATCTTTAAAACCTCTTCTGATTCCTCCTTGCTACAGTTTTCAGGGCCACGTGTGGACTGATGACCTGAGTCACACTTAGTTCATGGCCTTTGCATGTCTTCTGAGAGGCAGATGCCAAATCCTCAATTTTAAAACAAACTATCAGATATTTCAAGAAGTCAGATTGCAGATCACTTTGCAAATCTTAAGAACTTGCCTGCCACAAATGATCTACTTGACAGGAATTTTTTTTTTTCTAAATGAGTTTATCTGACTTAAAACACATAATATCTCCCCCCCCCCCCGTCCCCATCATAAAAGCTTCTGTATCGGCTCGGTCTTACAAGAAATTTTTACAAAGGGTATTCAAGCCCTTTTAGCCCTGCGTGTGAAAGTGTGTTACCTTTTGAAAACCACTTCCCTAGAAGCCTGCATCTTAAGAGTTCAGGCTAGAGGTCCGAAGGTCATCTTCAGTTTCTTCTTCTGTCGGGGTTTTGTTTGTGTGTGGCTTGTCTAAGAAAAGCTATTTTGGGCCTCCCTGTTTTAGCACAGGTGGCTTAAAACAATAGAAATAATATCCAAGCAAGTCTACCTGGGATGCGTGTGGAAATTCATGCTGTGGCTCTCAGCTGTAGGGGCGAGCTAGTAGTGTTAGCTTCCTTCAGTGACAAATGAATGCTTCGCTCGCACATGGCTTCCTAGTCTGAGAAGAATGATTCCACCCACTGAGAGGAAGGTAGACATTTAGGACATGTTATCTCTGGCTTTTTGCTCATTTGGAGCAAAGGTTTATTTTTTTGCAAGTCCTTTTTCCTGATGGAATGAATTACCAGGATGATAAATGTCACAGTGAACCTGTTACATAAAAGAAAGTGTCTCTCTGATTTTTTTCTTTTGTTCTTGTTTTGTTTTTTTTTTCATTGTTGTTGTTTTCTTTTGTTGCCGTGCTCTTCAACCTCCAGTTTCTCTGCCGAGAGTGTCGTTTACTCTGCCTCTCACAGGTGCCTGTAAACACCCTGGAAAATTTCTGAAGCTTCATCCCCAGCAACAGGGTAATGCCAGGCCAAGTTTTCTGAGGCACTGCGGCTTGGCTGCCAGAGAATGAAGATGCCTTCCGTGCAAGAAGCTGTGATCTCGTACAGCTTCAAACACTCACAGAGGTCCGACCTCCACTTGGCCCTGCACATCTGACTGTGTAACTAACATCTGCCCTCCAACTGCCGAGTCCAAGGGGCCTTCCGTAAAGCCCCGCACAATTATTCCTGACGGACCTGGGGATGGGAATGTCTCAAAACGTGCCATTGAATCAAAGGCTCAGGAAAGCCAGTTTTAAATCCCACAGGGGTGGGTGGAGGAGGCTTCTGCTCCAAGAATAGAACCACAATACAACAGGAACACCAGTTCAAGGCTGATACCATGAAGAACTGGAGGACTCCACCCATCTGCATGGTACAACATAAGACACAGCATCAGCATCCCGATACTGTGGGTCCCCAGCCAGACTGAGGTGTGGCGTCCCCTACTCTTTTTATAAATCCCGTTTTATCATCTGTAGGATTGGGCTGAGAATGAAACTCAGGATATTGAGCCTCCACTGTCACAAAAGGTGGCATCAGTACCCAAGAATCTGGTCAAGGCCTGATTGGATCACTATTTAATATGTCACAGAGAGGCTGAGTGCTGGCCTGTCTGATCTGTCCCACAATAACTGAAGGAACCAGGGGGTCAGGACAGACATTTATTCCTGGTTATATATGGAACAAAGTCTCAGTGTCGACTTCTGGCCATGTCACACAAACTCTGGTCACTACCCAGGTAAAAAGGCTCTGCCCCGTCCAGATCTACTGTGCCTCTGTATGTTGGAAACATTTATTTATCAATCTTTTGCTTATGAGATTTATAAATACGATTTCATCACACGTCCTTGGTTGTAAAAGAAAGTTAAATTTCTATTCCCTGTTTGGCCGGAACAAAATTGTAATTAAAAAAATTAATTTCTTACAGGTTTCAAGGCTGTTTGTAAAGCATGACGGAGTTTTTGTATGACTCCAGGAATCTCGTTCATGCCCATTCTGAACAGACGACCTAGGCGACCGAGGCGCAGCAGGGCCCTGGGAATTACAGAAAACCCCAACAGAGGGCATGGCACAACTGCTGTCTGCTGATGCCCAGGGCAAGGAGGGTGGCCGTGTGCATCACCAAGGAGCCACCTGTTGCTGGACAAACTCCTGCCTTGCCTTAAAAACAAAACGGAAACAAACTAACAAAACCTCAAGAAAATCCAGAGCCCCAGGAGTAGAGGAGGGAGTAGCAGAAATCCAAGCACTGGGTGCAGCCATCTTCTGGTCTCCCAGCAGGGCGGGGGCCCCAAGACGAAATGGTGAAATGGGCTTTCCTTTGAAACACTGCTTTGCGTGCTTTCTAAGATTTTATTATTTTTGTTATTTATTATTAATAATTATTATTGCGTTTTTATTTTTAAAATCTTACTTGGTGGCTGTGAAGAACTTTACAGCAAAAAGACAGCAGGACTTTAAATACCTAAGGAGACCAGACCCTGGGTCAGCTTTTTCAGTCTGTCTACAATTGCTAACTCTTCCCCCACCCCCACCCCGCCGTGCTCAAGTGCAGTGCAGGCTGCTATGGTCCTCTCCTTGGGGATCATTTCATTTGGCAGGTTCTGGCTGGCCTGCAGGGGAACCCTTGACCTTCAGAGAGACTGGGTCCCAGGGAGGTGGTGTGGGGGTAGTAATCACCCTGAACCTCCCTGTGTAAATGTGAACTCGCTTCACAGGGCCTCACAGGTTTGGGGGCGCACACCCCAAGAGTTTGCCAGTCACCTGTTTCAGCGCCACCCTTGGACAAGTCCCGAAATCCGCCTGCACTTTCCCAAATGCGATTTCTCCAGACAACAACCCGATTTAAACAGATTTCACTTTGTTCACAGCAGACCCCTTCCGTAGACTCAGGGTAGCTGGGGGACAAGGGTAACTTCAGGCCACCAGCCTGGCGGGACCCGCGGTGTCCCAAGGCTCCGGAGTGAGCGAGCGCCCTTTGGTGTTTTTTTTTTTTCCGAGCGCTGAGCTGATGTCAGCTTTTTCTGTTTTCTTCTCTCTCTCGTCGCATTTCCTTTCTGAATCTGCCCTTCTGCCTAGTGCACCCCTAATCTCCCTGATCTCACGGCCCGGGAGCGGGAACGCAGGCGACCGGGCGGAGGGCTCTCAGATCACAATCTGTGAGGCACCTGCCTGTGCTCTGTTTGACTTCCTGCCTTCCTGCCCACGTTACTGGGGTGGGTTTCATGTCAGAGAAAATCCACTTGAGTCTCTCTGGTGCCTTCAGGGCCTGGTGTGGGTGGGGGACAGGACAAGGTGAACACCACACGGAATGAGGGGTCCTCCTCCACCATATGTAAATCTCTCTCCCTCTTGGTGTCTGTCTGTGTCTCTCTCTGTGTCTCTTTCTGTCTCTATCTCTTCCTGCCCCTCTCTCTCTGTCTCTCTCTTTGTGTGTCTTTTTCTGTCTCTATCTCTTCCTGCCTCTGTCTCTCTGTCTCTCTGTCTCTCTCTTTGTGTGTTTCTTTCTGTCTCTATCTCTTCCTGCCTCTGTCTCTCTGTCTTTCTGTCTCTCTCTTTGTGTGTCTCTTTCTGTCTCTATCTCTTCCTGCCTCTGTCTCTCTGTCTTTCTGTCTCTCTCTTTGTGTGTCTCTTTCTGTCTCTATCTCTTCCTGCCTCTGTCTCTCTGTCTTTCTGTCTCTCTCTTTGTGTGTCTCTTTCTGTCTCTATCTCTTTCTGCCTCTGTCTCTCTCTCTGTCTGTCTCTATCTCTTTCTGCCTCTGTCTCTCCCTATCTCTGTCTGTCTGTCTGTCTTTCTCTCTCTCTCTCTCTCTTTCTCTCTCTCTCTCTCTCTCTGTCTCTCATTTCTAACTTCTGTTTTCTTGCAGAACTCCTAAGCCAAGGACATGAGCCCAGAAACTACCTTTCAGAGCACACGGACAGAAGTGTGGCTTCCTGGATTTTCTCTTTTGAGGCAGGGCTTGTTCTTCTGCCATGCTATTGAGGAAACTGAGGCAGAGAGTTGTGATGGAGCTGCCCTCTGATAGGATAGCTGGGACCCCAGTCCAGAGCAGGACCAGGATGCTCCTGTGCACAGCTGAGTAGCCCTCAGCTGATGACCCCTGACAGCAGGCACCCTTGACTCTCTTAAGGGAGATGGTTCCTGTTCTATTACGCCGCCTCCGCCCCCAGCCCTGGCCCCCACCCCCCCGCCCACATTTTTCCTTATTAGTTTACTTTAATTTTGAGTTTGGCAGGAGAGCCTATGGCGGCCATCAAGGGAAGCACTCTGATTAGAACCGAAGCCTTCCAAGCTCCTGTTCGCTACTTTAAAACTCTTTCTCTGGCAATGAATATGGATGGTGGTTGTTTCCTATGAATATGGAGGAGTGGGTGGGGGCGTGTGCGGCGGATGGATCACTATTTAACATTAACTGCTGGTAACCTTTCCTCTTCTCTGGCTTCTCTGCAATATTATCCCGGGAAGGGTCAGCGCCCGTTGCCTTTTTGCAAAATACAATTAGTCACTTTTTGCCACATGTGCTTGCCCTGGACCTTATTTGCCATCCCATATAATTATTAGAAAAATCTTCTAATTTTATTTGAGATTCTAAGTTGACACGTAGGTCAGAGTTCGTGACACAGCATTGTGTTTAATTTCTCTTTTGTTAGCCTCCCTTGGACTCCTGAAGAATTACTCTCAAAGGAAGCTTCCAGCCTGCTCTGTGTCTTATTATCGCTGTGACAGTGGGAGCCATTCAAAACAGCTCTGAGAGCCTGCTCCAGAGAGGGTGGTGTCACAGGCAGCCAGCTCTTCAGAGAGTTCCGTCTAGGTGGCCTGAATGGTCACATCCCACTCCTAAATGGCAGACTTGGCTTTCAGTTCCTTGTATTTATTGTTTGCTTCTTCGGGGATTTTTTTTTTTTTCTCTTCACCTGCATGGCGAGCGTCCATATTTCTTTAAGGTCCTTCCTTCTCAAGCCTTCCTCTCTGCACCCTTCCCTGCCCACACAGGGGTTGGTTATTTTCCCTCATGTTTACACTCCTGTCCTGGCTTTAAGTGTGGTCCCTGACACAACCACATTTTGGTGTTTCCTGCTCTCCTGGCGTCTGCAGTCACACTGCCTGGCCTCATATTCTGACTCCGCACACTCAACAACAGTGACTTGTTTGTAGAGCAGAGGTGGCAGTGTGGCTTTACCTTCTGGATCCTTTGGGTTAGATGAGATACTCCTCAGCGCTTGCTAAGGCCATCTTCCGCATGGTCACAACGTGACTGCTTCTCCTCAGACCCACGAGCTGCCTAAGAGCAGGGAAGGAGCTCCTTACCGTCCCTCTCTTCCCTCGCTCCTGCCTTCCTGCCTTCTCTCTGTCTTTTTCTCTGTATTTCCCTCCCCGTTCTCAAACTTGGGCTGGCCTCCAGCTCATAATCCTATTGCCTCTACCCCTGAGGTTTCCATTTCCTCCCTCTCCCTGACCCACAGTGGACACTGTGCTTAATGCTTGGCACAACTCATGGATTTGGTTCCTGTTCTGGAAACCATGACAAGACTTTGGTACTGGAGACATCAAGGGTCAGAGGTCATGAAGAATCAGTCACTCGGTGTTTTCTTAGCATTAACTTCACAGAAGATCATTGCTGGACTCTACCATGGACTCAAAGAGGCAAAACAACTTCCCTACACTCACGACACAATTGGGGTGATAAACAGATGTGTTAGCCTCTAGATATAAGGCAATGGCAACTCTGCTGCAGGAATTCAAACCTTGGCTCTCTTCCTGCCAGCATCCTTTTGTTGTCTCTTGTTCCAGTACAGAATTACCATATGCAGGGCCTTAAGCTTCAGGGTCATGCCCACAGGAGCCTATCCATTGAAAATTTAATTTTCTCAGAGATGGTTTAAGACATTTTAAGCTTTGGGTTTACTGGATCTACCCTATTTTGGGCCACTGGTAATTTCACATAGGTAGCAACTCCCCAGTGACTTGAGCAACGAGTGCCTACTGTGAGTCACACAATACACCACATGTATACTAATTAAAGTATCTACTGTGAGCTTCACAGCATATGCACTTGTATCAGGTCAAGCCTAGGCTTTAGTGTGGGATACAAACACTTCTTACTGTGACCAGAGCTTACTATGGACCCATTTCTCATGGCTGTCTCCCTAGGACATTTGCTCTTTTAGTCTGGGTACCATGCTCAGTCTCCTTGCCTAGAATGCCTCTGTCCACCCCTGGCACCCGCTTGTCACAGCCTTTGAGCACACCACAAAGGTAGCACCCATCCCTCTGGTCTCTACCATTCTCTGTACCCTGCATCCTGTTACCCACTTGCTCTCATGACTGTCTTGGACTGGCCTTTACCTTTGTCTCTGGTTTCTGATCATGGTCTGTCTCCCTTGTGAGGCTTTGTGTTCTGTTGTGGGGTCCTCTACACCCGTTCAGACCACTAAACTTCTTCTGGCTATCCGTTTACAGCCAGTGGCCTCTTTGTTGGAAGAAAGGAAGGAGAGAAACAGAGGGGAAGCTGAGATTGTCACTGTGAAAGGAATGTTGGAAATAATGTGTATGGATCTCAAATAGACTAGATACATGGGGGATCCCAAGATTGACCTTTGTCCTGGCTAGGGCCACTATTGCTGGCATGAAACACCATGACCAAAGCAAGTTGGGAGGAAATGATTGATTCGATTTACGCTTCCCAGATTGTAGTCTACAACTGAAGGAAGTCACGTCAGAAACTCAAGCAGGGCAGGAACCTAGAGGCAGGAGCTGATGAAGAGGCTATGGAGGAGTGCTACTTACTGGCTTGCTTTTCCTGGCTTGCTCAGCCTGCTTTCTTATAGAACACATGACCATCCATCCAGAGATGGCTGAGCCCTCCCCTATTAATCACTAATTAAGAAAATGCCATACTGGAATATCTACAGCTCCGGTTTATGGAGGCCTTTCTTAATTGAGGTTCCTTCCTTTCAGATAACTCTAGTTTGTGTCAAGTTAACATAAAACTATCCGGCACACCTGAAGGTTAAAGAAGTCATGGGTTAGGAATGACCTTTGGAACCCAAGATGACAGACATTGTTTTATGTCTACAAAATGACTCCAGAGTGGGAGGGTTTCTGGGTTCTGTGCTCACTTTGCTTTAGGCATGTCTACTCCAGTAAGAGTAGAAACGAATAGCTCACCAGCCATAACTAAGGATTTGTTCCTTAAAGCATCTACTTCTAAAACAATTGCCCTTTGTTTGTTTGTTTGTTTTTTTTAATTATATTGTTAATCTCAAATAGCATCTTGAAAGATTCTTTCAACAGAGTATGCAAAACAAGAAGGCTTCCATGGCTTGGGAACTGGAAGCCAGTTCTTTTAGACTCCTTATGAACCTTGTGCGTCTCAGCCCTTTGAGAACATGGCGTCTAAGTTAAGTTCCCTTTGATTTTGGCATGTGACACTGCAAAAAAAAATAATAATAATCGAAGGCATTATTATTATTATTTTTTGACAGGGTTTGAGGACCCAGTATCGAGTAAAGTACTCGGCATAGAGGTGGCAGAATTAATACTATTGAAATTGTGTTTACAAGATTGATAAGGAAGGCTCATTCACTAAACACCATTATGGCAGATCTAATAATGACAGCATTCAACTTCCTTCAAAGGCGGGTATTAAGCGCCCACAGGTACTTGGCAGTCTGTGGCACGCTACACAAAGTCAGACAGACATGGTCCCTATTCACGGAAGCACTCACCATTGTGAGCCGCTTTTGTTGGGAGCACAACTTTCTGCCTGTCGCTGTCGTCTGAAAGACGCTCCTTGTCATTATCGTGCTGTCTGGGTTTTTTGATTTTTTTTTTTTTGAGGGGTCTTTTCTTTTTCTTTCCTGTCTTTTAATTACACCGTACAAAGTGGTAGTTTATCCTCTGGGGATGTTGCTGACTGACTGCAAGTGGGCGGGGGCGGGGTAGGGTGGGGGAGTACTCTTACAGAGTTGGGCTTGTGTCTTTGCAGAAGGTCCTCCTTACCCTGATGGAGGCTCTGCAAGGGCTTTGTCCCTCAGTGATCACTTGGATCTCTTAGGCGCTTACCAACTCTATCTTCTTCCAGCACCCGATACCCGGCTGCCACCTCATCCGACGTAGACAGTCTACTATCTGCTGAGACACACAAGGCCGAAAGCTCCTCTCAAATGGGCGGAGCGATAACCTGTGTCCTAGTTCAGTTTATATCCCTGGGATAAAACGCCATGTCCCAAAGCAACTTGGTGAGAAGCTGTCCATCACTGAGGGAAGTCAGGGTAGGAACTCAAGCTGGGTAGGAACCTGGAGGCAGGAGCTGATGCAGGGGCCGTGGCTTGCTCAGCCTGCTTTCTTAGGGGATTCAGGGCCACTGTCTCAGAGGTGGCACTGCACACAGTGATTTGGGCCCTTCCACATCAATCATTAACAGAAAAAAAAATGCTTACCCACAGACTGGTCTGGTGAGGGAGCCCTCTCAACTGCAGTTTCCCTTTCCCAAATGACTCCAGCTTGTGTCAAATTGACAAAACTAACCAGCACAACCCTGGACACACTGGTGCCCACTAACCTGCAACCTTTTTGATGCATAGTGCTGCAAAACGTTAATTATTGGTGTTGGGTCACTTGGACAGGATTGGGCAAGCATGGAAGCCTCTGTGCAGGGGACTGTCAGTCAGAGAGCATTCTTTGGAGTAAGGGTCCGCTCAATACCAAGATTCTAGATAACAGGAGCTGAAAATAGAAGGGGTCTAATCCAGGGTGTTTTCCTATTGGGGGTTGGGAGGAACCATTATATTTCCTTTTGACCGATAGCGAGGAAGATAAAAATCACATAGGTTGGTGGGTTGCTAAGAGATGTGTTGGCATGTATGTGCTCTGTATGGTGTTTAGGTGTGATGACAAACATGTGGTCAGGTGGTGTGTTAACTAAGACTGTGAGGTCAGGGCAAGCAATAGAGAGTGCTGGGTCCAGCATAGAGGAGGGCCAGGAAGGGACAAGATGACAGTAAGCTCTCTAGTAAGAGAGGATATTACAGAGACAGGGACAAAGCCACAGAAGACTGCAGCCAGGAACCTAGTGAATATTTCAGCAAAGGAACATTCTAGAATAAACATCAAGAACCACCATTCTGAGTTAGACACATGTCTGGTGCATCTGAAGGATGGGAGAGAGGCTACTGCCGTAAGGCCTGGAATTTGGCTTTTCTGTGAGTGGAAGGAGAATTTCTTTCCATGGTGGCCAGTCTCTTGGGGTTTTGCTGTTTGATTTGTGTGTGTGTGTGCTTGTGTGTGTGTGTGCTTGTGTGTGTGTGTATGCCTGTGTGTGCACATGTTTACATGTATGAGTGTTTACGTGTTTATTTATGTGTATGTGCATGGAGATCAGAGGTCACCACTGCTTGCTGCTTATCAGAAAGTGTCATTTTGGTTCCTTCCTTCCTTCCTTCCTTCCTTCCTTCCTTCCTTCCTTCCTTCCTTCCTTCCTTCTTTCCTTCCTACCTTCCTTCCTTTTTTCCCCCCCACCCATGCTGAAATTTAATCTGTATACTCAGGTTAATCAAATGCACCAAGGACAGACTACACACTGAGTTTACCAAGAACAATACATGTTTAGTTGTTTGGTTCGGTTTTGGGGACAGGGTTTCTCACTGGTCTCTGGGCTTTACTGATTATGGCAGACTAGCTGGTCAGTGAGCCCCAGAGATCCTGTCTCCACTTCCTCAACTCTGGGGTTACAGAAGGTTGCTAGCCCATTTTATTATTTTATTTTACACAGGTGCCGTGTGTTGAACTCAGGCTCTCCTGTATTCCCAGCATTCCCAGCAAGCCCGTTACCTGCTGAACCATCTCCCCAGCCCATCTCCCAGTTCCGAGAGAAGCAGTCTACCTTAGCCTACTGGGACTGCAGTAACAAAAGAACTTAGTGCCATTTTTTAAATTACAGAGATCTGTTGCTCACAGAGTGGTTGGGATGCAGATCCAACTTCAAGATGGCGGCAGACTCCATATCTGCTGAGGGCTTAGTCGTTGCTCCAGAGATGGCACAGACTATAGCCATCTTGACTTGAGGGTCGGGATCAAGTGCTTCCAGACTCCCCCAGGCCTCTGGTATTAGGATAATTAGGATACCAATTTCATTCATGAAAGCTGAGCTCTCATGACCTTATCAGCTCCTGGAGGCACACTTCTTCATGCTGACGGTGACACAGGGGGAACGGGATTTTGGTACATGAATTCTGGGAGATTCATATATCCCAAGCCAGCACGGTACAAAGGCAGATGCTCCAGTCTTCACTTGAACAGTTCTATTTTTTGAAGAGGGCAGCCCACCAAGGTCTTGGTCCTATGTGTTCCGAGGGAGCTGTTCCGTTCCTGTTTGTAGCTAAATTCCAAAAAGCATCTCCTTCCAGATGCTGTGTCTCCACAGCGGCGCATGGCGAATGCCTGACATTTAAAATCCCGGAACCCAAACCTCCAGTGTGTTGTATCTCTTCGGAAATGATGAATTTCAAATGAACTCAAGTTAATGTAGTGCTTGTGAAGGGCGCCAGACAAACCGTGTTCAAACTGTAGACGCTCGACAAAACAGGTCCAGCAGGGCCACGCTTGGCAGATGGCACTGCCCTCTCTGCCTCGTGCCAGGGCCAGACGTCGCCTCTGAGTGTGAGAAGGTGAATTCTGCTTACTTCCTCTTCCTATCTCGCCTGTGGGGGACCATGTTACTTCCAGAAAAGTTGTCTTAGTTCCCGAGAGTTAATAATGGAATAAAATTAATCAAATGCCTATCTCAGTGCCAGAGAGATGCAGCCTGGGGCATGCAGAGCTGGATCAGAACGGATTACGATGTGAGTGACTTTCCCTGTTCTACCTGGCCACTCCCATGTGACTCCTTCAAGAGCTGTTAGTTATGGACACTAATGTCTTAAGTATGGAAGGTAGCCTAGGCTTGGGGCAGTTTCTTGTGCGTTACGGAACGTGTAGGTATGTCTCTGTGACCTGGATGTCACCTATACCTTTCCTAGTGTGACAATAAGATACCCCTAGCCACCTGCCCCCAAGGTGACATAATCACTATGGATCATGACACTATCTGGATGACAGTGAGGAGCCCTGTTTTTACAGACTGGCTTCACAGTGATTGGATGGCTCCAAAGAGCTAGCCAGGGTTTACGTTGGACAGACGTGGGGATGCCACAGACTCTGTCCTCCTGGCCATAGAAGCAATGTATTCTTTTCAGTAAACTTGGTCAAGTTAAACACAAAGCCATCTTGTTTTTCACTAAACATAAACAAACCATGAGTATATTTATTTTTGCTCGTATGCCTGTGTGCTCTCTGTGTGTGTTGTGTGTGTGTGTGTGTTATATGCAGGTATGTGCATATATATGGTGTAGGCAGATTTGTGCTTGTGTCAGGTATACAGATATGTGCATGTATGTAGATGTATTACATGGATGTGTGTACATTTGTATTGCATCTGTATGGGGCAGATATTTTCATATTTATATATACATGTATATGTATATGATGTATACATATATGTATGTGATGTATATGTATATACTGGAGTTACAAGCACATATAACCGTGCATAAGTTTTTAATGTAGGCCCTGGAGAGTCAAACTCAGATCCTCATACTTTCATAGCAAACACTTTACCTGTTAAGCCATCTCCCAGGCCCCTTGTCCACCTAGTTTTTTGAGATAAGGTTTCCTCTTGGCCTCAGAATCAACAGCTAAAGTAGGCTGTCTCTTTCTCCTTAGCTCTGGGACTACAAGGGTGTGCTCTGGTGGCCAGCTGCTTTTACACAGTCGTTTGGTGGTGGAATTTAGGGACTTTCGAAGCAAACACTGGGGTTCCATCATGGAGACTGGCAGTGAGCTGCTTCTCAGTTCACAGTTACGGACGGACGTTCCTGCTGTTTCCGGATTCTCTCTGTAAACAGTCGTGTCCACATTTAGAGACTCTGAGATGGATACTGGAGATAGAACAGTTCATTTGGGCTGGGGACAGGCGATAGGTAGCAGAAACAAGATGGGGCGGGAAGGGCATGATGCCGGGTGCTAGCTTGAGTCGTATAGGAGGATGGAGAGGCTGTGCTGACTGAGGAGGGGGGTATGAAAGGCATGTGCTCATGCCTGTGGCTGTGAGCTGCCCGAAACTTAGAGATGTCCAGTGGTCAAGTGGAAGCTCCGGTTCAGGCTCAAGGTACTGTCTGAAAATTATCTTTGAATTATCATGCAAGCCACGAGGTTAATTTTGATAACAACTTATGTACTATCCCAAATATCTGCACCGTTGTCAGAGCTTGGGGCTAGCTGCATCTCGAGTTCGTAGCAGCCAGAGGTGGCTTGGGGCAACCTTATCAGAAATGAGGGCTATAGGTGAACACATGAGGGTCACTTTGTCACCTTGAGTACCAGCAGCAGTGCCTAGAAAAGCCATGTAGTTGGTTTAGAAGCAACTAAAGACTCCAGTGTCACAGAGGTGTGTCCTTGGCAGAGAGTGATCCAGCCCAAGTTGTTCACCATGCTGAACCTGGGCTACAGTCGTCCACAGCCAACAATTGAGCAAGGGTACTGGCTTCACAGTGTAAGTTCAAAGCCAGCCTAGACAACCTAGGGATTTTTGGTTTTCTCAAAAGGAATGCGTTAAAGGGCTGACAGTGCTAGATCAGTGGCCAGGCATCTGTCTGCCATGCGTGGACTCTAATCAAGCACTGGATAATGAAGACAGAGAGAAGGAGTGCAGCTAGTTACTGTCAGGTCAGCAAGGACCCTTGAGCTGAGTCCCACCAGCAGCCCTGTGATACAGGCAGAGGATGGTGGCTTGTGAGTGATCGAGTGAGAGGCTCACACAGCTCAGGCCACCAGGCTCATCATTGGGGCTGAACAGTGGCCCCATGAGAGTGTTAACATTCACCCCAATAGCACAGAGACTCCAAAATCCAGTTTATAGCCCAGCCTTCTCTCTCTCTCTCTCTCTCTCTCTCTCTCTCTCTCTTCTCTCTCTCTCTCTCTCTCTCTCAGTTGTTTTGAGGCAGGGTCTCTGGCTATTGTGGAACTAACTCCCTCTTACAGATGATCAGGCTGGCCTTGAACTCACAGTGATCTGTCTGCCTCTGCCTCCCGAGGTTAAAGGTGTAGGCCATGAAGCAACCAACTTCCATCCTCAATAATTTGGAGATTAAAAGAAACGTCCAGAATACAATGCCATGGGTTCTGTGCCACTTTCAGCCACACCCTGCTTTTGTTGTGTGTCCCTAGTGCTCTCTCCTGTTCCTTCCCTGCTTGCTGCTCCCCTTCCTTCCTCCAGTACCCCCATCCTTCTCTGCATACACACTACCATCCCTCCCCACTCCTGCTAACTCCCTTAGGATCTCCCTTGCCCCAGTGACGGCCTCTCTGTATCTTCCTGACCTTTGTCCTCCTTCATACACACACCAAAAGAGTAAAAAAGTCTAGAAAAAAAAATTATGATCTAGGATTTACATAGAACAGAAAATTTAACATTGTCTTTCTGGGTCTGAATTCTTTTGCCAACTGTAATAATTTGCATTTCTACCCATTTTCCCTGAAGACTAATTTCTTGGCCTGCTGGGTCACGAGGGCAGTCAGCTAAGCAATCTAAACTCCTGTATCCTCACCTACAAAGCAGATGCTCATGATGTCAGCCTCACGAGGTGAGTGCGAGCAACAGCTTTGAAGCCACTTGACACCTGCTGCCTGATAAACCCAGACTGGTTGACATCTCTGTATCCTGTGTCCACTTCAGCAGCTATCAAAGGGAAGCATGGCCTCTGATTGTGTAGGGCCAGGGTAACGTATACATTCTATACTCTTGAAGTTCATAAGCACGAGGGGTAAAAGCTACAGAACAGAATCACATGTCCCCGGAATGCAAAGGAAGAAGGCACTGGCTAGATCCTGCTCTCTGCCTGTACCTTCAAATACTTGGGGAAGCAGTAAGATCTCCAAGTCTGTTAGGCGGCATCCAAAATAGCACATTCAAGGGAGGGGAAGAGAAAGCCCCACTGAGAGCAAGGGCATTTGCAGCGTGGAGCTGGAGTTGTTAATTGAAATCGGACTCTGCCAACAGGAGCTTTGGAAGGCACCCAATCAGGATTCGACTAATTAAGACATCTTTAAAATTGAACAGGTTGGACTGCCTTTAAGAAGAATTGAACCACATGCGAACTGCGTGCTGAGGAATCTGACTCTGGAGGTTTAGAGAAACAAAACAAGCACGTGCACAAGAGGGTTCTGATAAAGCCCAAGGGCAGAGGAGGTGGCCAGGTCATGACCTTGAGAAGTTACGTCACATCACAGGCAGGGTAGGTGGGCTGGTCCTGGGTCCGACAGTCTCTTCAGGACACCTTGCAAAATGAAGCAGCAGGATTTTACTTGTGATTTTGATTTTATTTTAAAAAATGTACTAGGGATGGAACTAGTTCCTCACACACACCCAGAAGTACTTTACTGCTATATGCCCAGTCACTTATTATCTGTCTGTCTGTCCGTCCGTCCGTCCGTCTGCCTGACTGCCTGCTTATCTATAATTTTGAGACAGACTCTCACTTAATTGTTCAGGCCAGCCTTGAACTCACTTTGTAGCCCAGGCAGACCTTGAGCCTGCCATCCTCCTGCCTCAACCTCCTGATTAGGTGGATAAAAAGCCTGCACTCCTAGGCCCTGCATATCTTAGATATTTTTAGGGTGTACCCTTTCCCCCTTTGTGAACCATAACAAAACATTTCCACAGGGCCCCTGCCATGTGTAACCTGCATCTTGAGGATTTTCTTTTCTTTTAAAGGTCTTCTCATGGCCTCACTTTCTCTGTTTCCCACGAAGCCAGTCACGGAGGCTCTATTTTAGCGTGTTACTAAATAAAGTAGTGACTCTAGGGAGAGCACAGATAAGACGCCTAATTTTTAAGGTTGTGCGAAGCACTCTGCTCACCTGACAGCCTGTATTTAGTATAATGATTTATTTGCTCTTCCAGAAAGCTAACAATTTACGTTAAAATTTCGGATACAAAAGGTAAGGTTACCACGGCATCGTTTAATCAATACTGTGACTCGGTACACAGGAAGACTCCAGCCCCACCAGAAAATATTTTGACAAGGCTTAAAACAGTTAGAACTTCATCAGATCTGCTCATTATTGGAGACGGTGGCTGTGTGTGCCGACTGAATCGCAATAAATATTTCCGTGATTGAAAAACTTGTTACAGTCTAAGAGCAAGCTGACTCGAGCCTTAAATTATTTCTTCATAATCTGTAAATAAGGTTGACATTCCCTTGGCATCACAATAAATATTAAGGCCATTTGGAAGGGAATATGCTGGTTTAGAGGCCCGATTCCACACACACACACACACACACACACACACACAAAGCTTATTTATATTGTTGGCACAGAGGATGGGGACACATCATAGCCTTCTGCGTTTGGCAAACCAGCCTGACATATTTCACATTATCGTTACATTTGTTTTGGGGTTCGGAAGTCATATAATTAATATACTAATAAAGAATTGGAGGAGCTGTTTTTTGTACAAGTATATCCCCAAATCTTTCTTTTCCTGTTCTTTTCTTTCTTTCTTTCTTTCTTTCTTTCTTTCTTTCTTTCTTTCTTTCTTTCTTTCTTTTCTTCCTTTAGTAAATTAACACAGTCAGTGAAGGCTTATTCACAGTCGATACTAAGACCATCCATCCAATGGTTTTGCTGTTTTTATTAACAAGTAATGCAACAGCAGAACATGAGGACATGAGGAAGAAGCCTCCAGAGTCATTTTTGCTGGCAAATGACTGGTGATGTGTGAGACAGATGAGGAGCCGGGAAGGTAAGAAAACGGAGAGAGAAGGGATCCAAAGGATCCGGTTAGGGGTCTCTTTCTTACAGTTTTTATTTACTTATCTTTGTTCAGTGTTAGACATAGAACTCACGGCTTTGCCTGTGCTACGCAGGCACTCAACCACACGGAGCTGTGTCTCTCGAGGCTGTCAAGAGGTTGGTCTCTTTGCTTGAATTCAGAGACAGTCTTACTTACTAGGTAGCCCAGGCAGGTCTTGAACTGAAGAACCGGACAGCCTCCTGTTCAAGCTTCTGAAGAGCTGAGATTGTAGGCTATGCCACCCGGGCGGGCAAGCATTGTTTGATTTTGTGCTGTGAATCACACACATCTCCTAATGGGTAAAGTTACGTTCCACCCCCTTCCCGCCTTCTTCTTGCCTTTCTGTTTTTAATATTGAAAGAACCGTTTGCCTTTCTTTGTTGTGCCAAGAGATGATGGTCACGTCATCCTTTTCTGGGCGAGTAACACCACGTGATTTCTTACAGTTGTGGGCTTCCAATGTTGCCGATAAAGGGTTAAATTCTGAAGTGCGCAGTGGGGGCGTGACCTTGAACTCTGTGCCTCCCTGTGTTTTCAGGTAGCCTCATCTCTCCTCTGCTTCAGAGGTCCACAGTGTGAAACTTCCTCTGCTTTCTGGAAGCCCAAGCATGTTCCTGCTGCCTCGAGTCTCCAGGAAGATCGTCACTGCGCATGCTCTCTCCATCCCACGTGGTTCTCGGAAGGCTCTGCAAGGCTTTTCAGAGGGGTCTTCTCCGCTGTTCGGGACCGCCCCAGTCACTCCTGGAGACTCTCTTCTTCTCTACTCTGCCGTGTTTTACTTCTCAGGACATCACTACCCAAGTGTGACCATGTGGACCCTGTGAATTCCCTGTCCCTGTCGTCCTCGGTGTCATGAGCTCCGAGCTCACAGACCTTGCTCACTCTGTACCTGTTGTAGAACAGGTGGACCTCAAGATGTCACCTGAATGCCCCACAGGGAAAACTGGGCAGATACGGTCCCTCTTTCCACATCATGAGACCGAGATCTGGAGAAACTGGTGACTCACTTAAGGAACCTCAGCAAGGTGTGACAAATGGTCTTGGCCTCTGTCACCAACCCAGACTCTCTGCTTGTTTTCTCTGTGTCCTTCCTTGAGACTTCATTCTTGTGTAGACTGCCCTTGACACACACAGGGAGGACTGTAACCCCTGTGCTTGCCACTCCTCTCTGTTTTTTTTTTTTTTTTTTTTATGAGTCCATGGTTTTGGTGAGAGTAGTCCCGTGGAGGATGCATTCACTCCATGTTTATTTGTGTAGCGCTGAGGCTTGAACCCGGGGCCTTGAACACACTAGGCCACTAATCTATCATGGAGTTACAGCCTGGGTGGCCTTTATTACTTTTACTATTTAGCAAGATAGTTTCTGGACAGACTTCTTAAAATTTCAACTCATGGAGTTGTTGGGATGGTTCGGCTTGCACTTTAATTTTTTTTTTTTTTTTTTAATTTCTAAAGGGGCTATGACTTCACCTGTGTTATAGGAGGTAACCTGAGGTCAGACCCAATCTTGGTAGCTGTGACTTCTTGGTGCTTAGGAGATGATTCGCCCCTCCCCCTCAGGTGTCTCTCACACCCAGAGGGGTGCCCTCATTCCTCACTTGGCTCTTCAGCAGGGGACTTCTGCAGGGAAAGGGGACAGCACTGGAGAAGGTGCAAGGTTGAAAAATAGACAATGACATCAGGGGAACCAGGAGGTGAGGAGGCGTTGGGGGGGACAGAAACAAGGCTCTGCCAAGCTGTGCTCAGAGGGGAGTCACGGAAGCTGCCATGCTGAACAAATGGGTTCCAGGGAGACCTCAGAGTCTGGCTGTCTTTCCTATTCCTGAGTATTCACACACACACACACACATATATATACACACACACACATATATGTATACACACACACACGCACACACACACACACACACACACACACACACACACACATATATATATATAATATTATATATATATATATATATATAAACTTTTCCTTAATGGAAACTATAGAAACATTCACTATGGAATATCAGAAAAATGATTAGTATTGGAACCTTACTGCTCATGGTAATATTGACCTTCTCACATGTTGTTTCTGTGCATTTTTTTTTAAATTAGAATTCCTCTTTAAACTTTATCATAAAAAAATGTGCGAATAAAAACATCACACATCAAAATTAATCAGACTCAAAGTCTCTCCTTCAACAAACTTCTGCACAGTTCAAATCGCCATTCCGAGTTGGTGGAACTTCACACCGGATTCCGCTATGTAACGTATTCTTATGTGTGCATCCACACCCCAAACCAGAAACATCCATGACAGAATCAGGACTAGCTATTTTTTTCTGTATTGCCATATAATTTTTATAAGCATCTTTTTTTTTTTTTTTAACTTAGTCTTCCTATGTCTTGAGTGGGTCCCTTTTAAGTGCTCAACATTAGGGTCTAATTTTTATTGACATTGGGATGGCCCTGGGTGAATTGTGTCGTTGTCCATAAGCCACCCCTCTATATTTAGACAGCTCCTTGTTTGTAACAGTTATAAAAAGTTGGAGGTGAACGGTCTTGTATGACTCAGAGGTTCTATGGCTGATAGTCTTGAGGGTGTGAGTTCACCAAAGTGGAAGGAAGCCCTGAGTGGGAAGAAAATGCAGACGTTTCAAACTCTTGATGTCATGGTCGAAGGGCTTGGGACCTGTTTTTCTCTGTGTCTATCTGGTTGTCCTGAAAATGGATTGGAATCCTACAAGGTGAACTCTTCCAGGTCCGTATCACAGGCAGACGGTGATGCGGTGATGTCAGTGATGTCGGTGATGTGGGGGCAGAGAGCTACATTACTGTGACTGTCAAGAGCCTCAGGGGGTCCCTAGCTAAGAAAAATCCAGAGACCAGCCTCCTGGCTTCCTGAATTCTGTGTTCTGCTAGAGACGGTGGCGGCGAAGACACACTTTTCAAAGATTTTCATCTGTTTTCGGAAATAAAATCTAAACACGTATTTTGGAAACTGAAGTAAATTTTGCTAAGCTAGTGTTTTCCTCCAGCTTCCGGGACATATGGTTTGTCTTTCGGTGTCACAAGTAGCCAAGTCCTGAAAATATTAACTATTTCATTCTTCCAAGGAGAGTGTAAAATTATCCTTTATTTTCTTTTTTTTTTTTTTGCCTCCCACACATTGGTTTTAACAAAAAACGAGACATTCCTATTATAAGTAATTACAGCCCTCTGTTACAGTCTTTCAGAGCCATAAAATTAGCTATTGTACTAAATAATTAGCACATGTCATTCAGAATATCCTAAAAATTATCCGCAACATCAAGCAGGAACTATACGCTGACACTTGGCCACGCTCTCCAGAAAACTGCTCAATGAAAATTAGGTGCTGGCAACAGGTGCCTTGAAAACAATTTATTAATCATTACCAAGAGAAAAAAAAAAAGGCTTTGAATGACGGCATGTAAAATTGTTTCAAAGTTCAGAATTGCCCGAACTCTGACTTTTTAAACACAGTCTTGCCTGCTGGCATGCTAATTGCATCCTTGAGGAAAATTCCAGCACTGACTTTGAGTCGCTGATTTAAAACTCGTGCTCAAACAGCTGAGCCTCCTGTGGGCACAAGGGGCTGGACAAATGAGGTCTGGATCCCCTGAAGGGCGAGAACCCCCATGCAGAGAGGCATCACCAGCAGAGAGACCCCCCTTGTGTGTGCTTTCCTTTAATCAGTGATTGATACACATACATACATATATATATTTATTATATATATATACATATATATGTAATTGCTTATGAAAATGTAGCTGTTTTGAGAGGGTTAGTGGCTCTGTGGTAGGGTAAGGACCTTAACATGCTCACAGACTTGATGAGATGAGGAGCCAAACGTATTATTCCATAAAGTAATGAGAATAATGAGAATTCCCAGTTTCTCCTGCTAGGGAAGCCAAGCTGACAGAGACCATGTGCTTTAGAAGTCTTGTATTGAAGATCACGTCAGAATTCTGCCTGGAATAACTTAGTCCAAATTAGGTAAGAGTCTGACTTCTAGAAGACTTTTTTTTTTTTTCTTTTAAAGGTAGATTAGTTTTAGTATCTATGCAGGAACTGATACTCAACTGACAATCAGACTCTGTGGAAGTTTGATAAGAATTAGACAGTTGTGTGCTTAAAACTGACATGAGCCCACGGAAGACGCGACAAAAAAAAGTAATATTAACCCCTAAAGTAAGCGCCTGCACTCTGCTAAGAATCAGACGAAACAGACCTGCTGAAGTCAGGAGCGGGTTATTTCATACACAGAGAGCGTCAAGGCTGGCCCGAGAGCCTCAGTACCCCTGCTCTAGAAGCCAAGGGTAGCTCTGACAAAGGCTGCAAACTGAAACTTCCGGCCCCTCCCATCACCCACTTACAGACTGGAAGGACACAGAGTACTTGGCCGGCCACGTGACCAGAGGGATCACTTAGACCTTAGTACTGTTTCCTTCCCAAACAAAGGGAGGCGTGTTGCCGTGAAGCATGCCTGCGGGGACACTTTGGAGCCTCTTAACCGCCGACCTTACATTATATGTTATATCGGACCGGAGCCTCTTAACCGCCGACCTTACTTTCTACGTTATATTGGACTGTGCCCCTTTAGGCAGGCATTGTGATTTTGCTGGAAGAGGGGGTATCCTGGGTCCTAGGAATTTGTAAAGTCCAGAGGTACATTTGGGGTGTGGAGCCCAGACAGGGAGCCACCAAGCCAGCTTTTGTAAACCTGGACAGGTTTCAGAGAGGCTGTGAGTGTGTCATGGGTCCACCATTACTTGAGTGCATTGACACAGATGGAGCTAGGGAAAAACAGGTGCTTCGCATTTTGGGATTCTTCATCTAAAACAGTTTTTGGGACAAAAAAAACCCAAATTATTTAGAACTAGTTGATGATGATGGTGATATTGGTAGTGTGTGTGTGTGTGTGTGTTAATAATGAGAGAATGAAACAGAAAATACACATAGAAATCAATATACTTTAAGGGCTGGAGAGCCGGCTCAGTGGCTAATGTGCTAGCAACACAGGCGTGAGGAGCGCGAAGACCTTGAATCTGAGTCTCCAGCGTCAAGCGAAGAGCGCAGAGGTCACTGTTTATAACGTCATTGCTGGAGCTTCCAAAACTGGCGGGTTCTGGAGGCGCAGTGGCCGGATCAGGTTTAGTGAAAGACTCTGTCTCAAAGACTAAGGTGGAAGCGACAGAGAGATGCCCAATCTTGAAAGCCTTGACTTCTGGCCTCTACATTCAAGGGCAAGTCCATCCATACACAGACATGGCACTCATGCACACGCACGCATACACACACACACACACACACACACACACACACACACACACACACACACATGAGAGAGAGGAGGGGAAGGGAAGGAGAGAGGTATTTTAATTAGGAAATAAAAGGGCAACGTTAATGAGAAATTAATTTATAACGATAGAAAGAGTATCAGGTTAAATCCAAGGACACAGACAGAAATCAAGCCCCAGAGAAGTATTAACAAAATAGAAAACAGGGAACAGCAAAGTAGTATATACATAGTGAGCACTTGAGCAAACCAGTGTCTTCTAGATCTCTGATGAGACAGATAAAGCTCAACATTAGGACGGTAGAAAAGGAAGACACACGAGAGATAAAGGATGGGGAGGAGGTTAAACTGGGAGACTGTGATGGATAAAAAAAAAAACGCACACCAATACATTTGAAGTCGTCAATGAACTAGCTCAAATACAAGGAAAAGAAAGCAATTCATCACAACCAATTTAATAGGAAACAGATCTAAAGTCACTGAAGAAACTGAATCAGGGCTTACATTTTTTTCCAGAAAGAAAACAGTAGAGTCGAAATGCTGTTCAGAGGAAATTTTACCCAAAAGTCTCTCTAGCACAAACTCTTTCAAATTTTATTTTTAGGGGGCTGGAGACGTGGCTCAGTGAGCACTGGCTACTCTTCCAGAGGACCTGGGTTCAATTCCAAGAACCTACACGGCAGCTCACATCTGTCTGTAAGTCCAGATCCAGGGAGCACCCTCACGCAGACATACATGCAGGCAAAACACCAATGCATAAGAAATAAAAATAAACTAAAAAAATTGTTCTGGTGTGAGTGTGTGAGTGAGTGTGTGTGTACACCTACATATGAGTGCACACACCCACAGAAGTCAGAAGAGGGTGTCAGATCCCCTGGAGCTAGATGCAGGTGTTTATGAGCCTTTGTAGAACTGCACTTTTCTCTGCAAGAACATCAAGTGCCTGAACTGCTGATTCATCTTTCCAGCCTCAGCAAAGTCTCGTGAAAGAATTTTCCAACTCATTTTTACGAAGCTGTTCTTACTTTAACACCAAAACCAGAGGAGGAAAAACCAAAACTAAAAGATGACAGTTGTATGTGTCACTTTCTCATCCATGGACAGAGTACAGGAATGTAGTCTAACATATGAGCAAAATAGATTCAAATAGCATATACATAATTCAATGTCATGGCAAGAGGGCTTCCTACAGGGAGGGAGGGCCAGTCAATCTTCTGGTAAAATCAATGGCTTTATTACAGTCATCAAATATGAAGAAAAAAAAAACTGTGTCATCATCTTGAGAGAATACAATTCCACATCTAGGGGCTGGAGAGATGACTAAACATTTTTGAGTGTGGACTACTCTTGCAGAGATCCAGAGTTAAGTTCCCAACACCCCACATCCAGCAACTCATGTCTGTAACCCAGTGCCAGGGGACCTGACCCTTTTCCTGGACTCTATTTCCTACACACACAGAGACACTAAATTAAAATAAAATAAATCTTACTATCTTTCCATCTCTTGCGACCTCTTTGCTCATATATTATTTTATCTTTATGGTTTTCTGTGTGTGCAAATGTGTGTGTGTGTGTGTGTGTGTGTGTGTGAGTGTGTGTGTCTCGGCTTCTGTATCTGTTTCTTGTGCTTTTTCTTTGGCTTTTTTCTTTCAATTTGTTTGTTTTGTCCTGCCTGGTTTATTTGTTTTTACTGTACATTGTTATTACTATTAATAATGTAGGTGCCTGTTTGTGTTCTAATGGGAGAGAGAAAGAGTAAGGGTTTGGGCGTGTGGAGAAGTGAGGAGTGTCAGGGACTAGCTGGGTAAGGGGAAAGTGCAACCAGAATAGATTGTGTCGAAAAAGCTGTTTTCAAGTTTAAAAAAATCTTTAAAAAGTGCTTCATCTGTTCACAGAGTCTAAAAGCCATTTCAATGAAATCCGGAGCACAGAGAACACTGTTCACTCGAAAGGAGGTGACCACACCCCTCAGCGGATATCCTAGCTGGTGGTCAGTGCTGGGAGCAATCTCTTCGAGGCTGGAACAAGGAGACACTGAAGGCATTATCCCGAAGGAGAAGAGACAGAGGCACTACAGAGAGGGAGAGGAGGCATTGTTGGGAGTTGAAGCTGACATCCCAGTATGCTGAGGACACTCTGGAAGAGGCCACAATAAAAGCAGGAAAATCCACTAGAGATTAGTGCAAGCTGTAGAATTATAAACTCCTAGGGAAAGGCCATTCCTCATGGAACTGTCATCTAAAACCTATGTATGACACCGAAGTTATAAGGTCTCAAGAAACCAGTTTTACATAACACGGTAAAGTTTTATGGGGAAAATAATACAACTTTATTAAAAGAAGTTGACTTTAGCTGGACATATATTCTTTGAGACTATTTTTATTTGTTTGAACTAATGATGAGGGAAGATGCAGGGTTAAAAAATTTGTGTGTGTGTGCATGTCTGTTGGGTATACATGCATGCTCATGTATGTACTTGTGTGTGTGTGTGTATGTGTGTTTTGTGTGTGTAGGTATAGAGGCCAGAGGTCAACTTCAGGTGTCTTCCTCAGCCACACCTCACCTTATTTTTTGAGATGTGGTCTCTCACTGGAGTCTGGAGCTCTCTGATTGGCTAGGCTGGCTGACCGGGAAGCTCTAAGGATTTACCTGACTCTGCTCTAGCCTCTATTGGCCTTCCAGAACTGGGGTACAGGTAAACTACCAAACTGAGCTCTTGCATAGATTCTGGGAAGCAAACTCACACACTCATGCTTGTGTAGGAGTGTTTGCCACTGAGTCATCTCCCAAGTCCAGTGCTAGCATTCCTAAGGCATGCTGGGAAGTCCTTGGGTCCAATGGAGACATGCCATCAGAAAGAACTTTTGTCTCATTAGCTTTCTGCTAGATCATGTGACCTCCTCCTTCCACCAAGTATCTGCATTAAGTTGGCACCAGAGGCAGAACTCATAAGGTTGCCTAATATGCTATTTTCAGCCTGTGATTTAAATAGACCTCATTTCTTTATACATTTTGCCAGCCGCAAGTTTTTTTGTCATAGTAAGGAAATCAGGTAAACACACCGGTTGTGACTAGTAATATGGCATGGACAGTGTTATGGAGAACATGGTGAATGAAAACCCTGCTCTGAAGGCGTATGTTCAGGCCATGGAGAACATGCTCAACACATACAATTACATACAATTTTAGGCAGGGTGGAGAGAGGGGACTCTGGGTGAGGGGCTTCAGGGCAGCCTCCAAAAGGCTCTGGATATCGAATGTGGACAGCCTGCAGGAGCACCAGGGGGGCTGGACTGGAGGTACAGAAAGCACCACAGGAGTCTCGAGGACCACATAAGACCTTGATGAGTTCTTGGTAGTGGGGTGCTGCAGAAAGGAGGAGCGGGAAGCTTGTCTGTCTCTCTGTAGTCCCGGGGTGGAGTAGATGCTTCAGAGGTGGAGTGGGAGGCGAGGGGGAAAGGGAGTGGAGTGAAGGCTGCCATTTCCCCTGTCATTCAATGCTGAAATGGTGGGCGGGGCTCCCTGCTGTGTAAAGAAAGAGGAGAGATAGACTATTTTGCATGAGTTCTGCAATTCTGCCCTGACACATCCTCCTTTGGATCGCATCCATCATTAAGAAGATCCTTCCAAATATATTGAGCGCAGTCCACGTACTACCTAGGACTATTTTAGGGACACATGATATACTTAATCACTGACCCAGGCTCCTCTCCCCCGCCCCTCCCTTTTTTTTTTTTAACAGAAGTCACATCTGTCTGCTGGTGTCCAAACACTCTGATGAACCGTAGTCTTTTTTCTTTCATAGAAGGATGGAGACGTTTCTTTGGGAAATAGTCACAAAGGTCGCTAGGACCAGTTTGAAAATTATGATGTTCTTGGGTACACTTACTTTTAGCACAGTGTCTGGCATGTGAGAACTCGGTATGTGTTGGCCCGTCTCAGAAGAGGTTTTGAAGTCCACTGAAGATCACTCCTCAGAGCTGCTAGGGGACACACTGCAGCCTCAACCTGAGCTTCTGTGGTGACAAACTGGACAAGCTCAGCTGGCGGAAGGAGCGGCTGGCGTTGAATTGAGAACATGCGGCTCTGAGGGCTGCGACTTCCGGTTGGACTTCTGTGGTTGTCTTATGTTCGTCCTTTTAAAGGCTTCACCAACTGCATCATCGGCCCAGCCATTGATGCGTTTTGTCTTGACTTCCATTTTAAAACCTTCATCTTGTCTTTTAAACAAATATTTACTTATTCGTTAAAAAATTTATGTGTATGACTGTGTGTGTGTGTGTCTGCCTACCACATGCATGCAGTGCCAACAGAGGCCAGAAGAGGGTGTCAGATCCCCTGGAACTGGTGTTACTGATTGTTATGAGCTGTTCTGTGGGCATTGGGATTCAAACCCGTGTCCTCTACTAGAAGAGTCAATGCTCTTCACGGCTGAGCCAGCTCTCCAGTGCCAGTATTTTTTATATAAAGATTTATTTTTATTTTATATGTACGCGTGAGTGTCTGCCCATGATGTAAGTGCACCATGCACATCCCTGGTACCTACAAAAGTCAGAAAGAATTTTCAGACTTCCTGGGACAGAGTTATAGGCTGTTGTGAGCCACTGACGTGGTGTTGGGAAAATGTTATTAATGAGAGGGCCAGCTCCCCAGCTGCTTTATCCAAGGTTTGTAACTTATTGGTGTACTTTTTGTCAAGTTCACCTGCACCCGAGTTTCCAGTTTTGTGAAGTCCTGAGCTGGAAACAGCCCGTTGCTGTCTGTATGGCTGTACCTCTCTGTGGTTCCAGCAGCCCTGAAGCCCATTTGGGTCCAGCTCATATTTGAGCTTGGGACCCCTCCCCCAGTCCACACTCACTGTTTGCCTCTGAGGCTGTACAGAGTCCTGGTTCTCTATCACATGTCTCTTGAAGGTTCTATGCAATTTCAGCAAACTCTTTCCACCTCCTTATATTTTAATGATTTTTAAAGAGGCAGAGGTAAGAGAGTATCAAGCTCAGGAGAGCAGCCGACTGGTCATGTTCCCAGCTTCTCAAGGTCAAGGGTTTCTGCTTTGAGTATTGACTTCTCTGAGGGCATCTTGGAATTCCTTATGGTAAAGCCCTGCTCTCCCTCCAGCCTCAACTCCACCTGCAGAGAACAAGGTGACCTTCATTTGTGATTAGCCATGACGTGGACAAATCTCATCAGTTACACTAAGAATGAGAGAGGAACTTAAGTGCAATCTGTCCCCACACAGGAGCCCGACACAGAGAGAGAGGAGAGAATGGGCCAGATTCCTCCCACGCCCTTCACCCATCTGCTGGTGGACCTGGTTTTGAATTCTGTATGAGTTGCTTTTCTCAAAGCTGTGACGATACTCGTAACAAAGTTACTGTTAAGCAAGGGCTTCTTTTGGCTCACAGTTTGAGGGGTAGCAGTGTGAAGTAACTAGCTGGTCCCATGGTGTCTGCAGTCAGGAAGCAGAGAGAATAGAGTAGTTTTGTCCTACCTGGCTTCCTCTTGCTCAGTCCAGGACTCCAGCCCACGGAGTGGCAACACTCTCCTTAGGTGAACTCTCCACTTCAGTTGACCCAATCCAGAAACTTCTTGCAGATGCCTCTGCAGGTTTGTCTCCTTGGTGACAGTTCTAGATAATTGTCAATTCAATTCAAGTTGACAGTCAATATTAGGCACACATTGGTTAATTTATTCATTCTCTTTTCAGTATAGAGGGTTACCCCGTGACCTCATCCTGGGCGGAATAATCTAGCTCTTGGTCCCAGTTGCCAGTTCTGGTTATTTAGGAAGAATGTCACCTGTTCAGGAGGATCAGGGACCTCAGGGACCCATTAACCAGGATGTCTCCTCTCCCTTGGTTACAGGACTAGGCTGAGGGGCTGGGGTTAAGGCATCAGTGGTCACCGCAGACTTGACTCCTTCCCTGCTCAATGCAACCATTCATTTCCAAATGTTTGCTCTGTGCCTAACCAAGGATGCCCAGTTGGAGTGCCTGGCAACAGCCAGAAAAGAATTTTTATTTTTTTGACTTGAAGATGCTTCTTCAGGGTCAAGGACTGACATAACTCCAGGTTCTAGCAAAATGTCAGAGGCAGGCAGGACTCGGAGGCAGAGGAGATGGGTGTCAATCAAACTTGTCAGTCAAGGCCTGTCAGTCAAACCCTGCCATTCACTCAGCACAAGGTCTTCCTTGGGGGAAAGGCCGGAAGTAGATTTCGTCTTGTGATGAGATACCGAACAGTGAGATTTCCTTTGATGACTTTCCCAAGGAGTTTTGGGACTAGACATCCAAATGGTGGTTAAAAGTTCATTCTGAAATTAATTTTCTCTTCTTGTCATGGAGCACTGGTGTCATTTTGTCACAGCCCCTGACTGCAAGGGTATAAGACCTGACTAGGTTTCAGAGAACTAGACTGAGACTTTGAGTAACGCTTGCCAGGCAAGCCAGACCTACCAGGGGCTGCTGTCTTTTCCATTCTGATGTTAGGGGGATGAGGCTACCAGGAGAAGGGGATTCAACAGGCAACTTTTCATACATCTTCTGGAGGCTTAACAAGCATCAGACCCGAGGCAGTGTCTCTCATGATTACGCTATCACAGTGGGCAGCTGGGAGGGTTGTGTTCATTGCACCAGAGATGTCGATTTGGGCGGTGGGGGTGCATCTTTCAGTCCTACCAAAGTTAATAAGTCAAGCGAAACCATCCACATATGTGGAAACAGAAGATTTTCAAAGCAGTGCCTTCATTATAAAAAATGTGTTAAAATTAGTAACTATTTTATATCTTGCCTATTTTTCCATCCAATCTCTTTTTTTTAAAACATCCAAATATAGATTTTGCAATATTAAGGTAGATATGCACGAAGTCTCAAACCGGAGAGATAGAGCAGGATCTGACTCCTTACCCTGAGGGAAACATGCATCTTGGGTGACAATGGCAGTCCTGCCTTAGGGACTGGGTTCCAGCTTCAGCGAGACCCCTCTGTGCCCTCCTCAGTCACGGTCTCAGAGGAATCTTCTCAATCCTCACTTCAGAGTGGCGAGTCTTTCTTGATTTTTATGGTTTCATTGTGTAAATGCATGTTAAAACGTTTATTTTTTTTAAATTGGAGGGCAGTATACACATGTACCACACCATATGTACAGAAGTCATAGAATAACTTAGCCAAGTGTATTTTCATTATGCAGATACTAGGGATCAAACCCAGATTGTCAGGCTTGGCGGCAAGCACCTTCGTGCCACATGACAGCCCTGAGGTACAGCCGCTGGCACATGCCCGTTTAGTATCTTCTCTGAATGCAGGTTTTCACGGTTGAGATGGAGCAGGTACTCTGTGTACAGTTCTTGAAGGAGGTAATGCAAAAACTTTGCAATAATGTCATGATGCCAATGAGCTAAACTTTCTCCTATTGTATTTCGGTTTCATGGAAACCAATGGCCTTGATACCCACGCTTAAAGCCGTTTGTGGTGATGCTGTCAAGCATTGGTTATCAGTCTGTATTCACTTTCTTCTTGTTGAGACAGCCACGTTATTTCCTTTTGGAGAACAGTCTCCACCATTCCATAAAGGTTCACTTAGGGGACACAGTTTGCCTTACTGCACAGGCACCCCAAACCAGTTCAGGATGGGTCAGCTCTCCTGCCCTTTGGACACAACTTGAATAATATTCAACAGAATCTGTCTCTGTTTGGGGCTCAGGAAGGAGAAGAGACATTAATTCCAGTGTGCAAAGACCTGTGCATGCGACTTCATGAAGATGACGGCCGAGCCAGGAAGTAGAGTGGGTCCTTTTGGAGCTCAGAAGATCGTGAGTGAGTCCCAGACATCCTACATGGAACATTTTGCACGTGTGGGCTTTGATTTTGCTTTGATTTGATTGTGGCTCTGCTCTGGCTCTTCCCTCTTAGAGTAAGTATGTGACATGGTTTGGATTTTACAGTAACCCATGGTTGAGAGATTTTGGAGTTTTAGAGAGATTTTGGAATTTTAGAGAGACATTGGAAGTTTAGAGAGACTTTGGAAGTTTAGAGAAACTTTGAAGTTTTAGAAATGCTTTGGCTATTTTAAAGAGGCTTTGAACTTTTAAAAGCGAGTTTTTAAAAACTATGGGACTTTTAATTTTTAATGATATGAATATAAAATATTGGGGAGGACCAAGAAAAGGAAGATTATGGATTAATAATAAGTGAGGTGCTTGCATGTGAAGTTGACAATAGGCCACCTGTGCTGCTTGTTTTTGTCAGCTTGACACGCACATAGACATATCAGAAAAGACAGAATTTTAACCCAGAAAATGTAGGCAAGTCTGTGGGAGTATTTTTTTGAGAGGGCTCAGCTCACTATGAGCCATACCATTCTGGGTAGGCAGACCTGAGTTACATAAGAAAGTGGGCTGAGCAAGCCATGGGTAGGAAACCAGTAAGCAGAGTTCCTCCACGGGCCTCTGCATCAGGTCCTGCCTTCAAGTTCCTTCCCTGAATTCCACTATGATGGATTATGACTGTAAGCTACACGAAACCCTTTCCTCCCTAAATTGCTTTGAGTCATGATATTTATCACAGAAATAGAAACTCTAAGACATTAGTATACTTCTTAGAGTAGTGTGTGTGTGTGTGTGTGTGTGTGTGTGTGTGTGTGGTGTGTGTAGTATATGCAGAGAAGTTTCTCAGGCTGCCGAGTGTATAATTAGAAGAGTAACATGTACATAGCCCAAACCAAGTGGAGTCCCAGGCTACTAAATGCTTCCCTATGCTTATCAGCCTCACAGATGTAATCCCCACAGCCTCTGCATAAGGTTTTTCAGACCTCATTTTCTCTCTTAGTCTCCTGCCTCACAGCTAGGCAGCCAAGTTTAAGGGGAAGCTGCTTTCCTTAAGAAGGGTTTGTCAGATTTGAATGGTAGTTTAACCCTCTGAAATTTCTTTTTCATTTCAAAGAAGTCACTCCAGAGAAACTATAAAGAACTGGTTTAAACCAGCTAATGCCATCCAGTCCCTCTTCTACAGAGATAAATTTTTCTTTTATATAACACAAGGATCTCTACCCATGGGGTGTCCTCTGCCTTAAACGTGTTGGTGAAGGAGGAAGAAGCTGGCAGTCTTTCTGAGGACTTAGCTTCTGAAGTCACCTGGTGGTACCCCCACTAATCTCCATGCCTTGGAGCACACAAGCCCATGTAGCCACATCAGGCAAGCATTAACTCACCTCCAGAGAGCAGCAATGTCAAGGCAGAGCTTAGAAGATTATTTAACATATCTGGAATAGACTGAGACTTCCTGATTCCAAATCCAAATCCAAGCACAGCTGATTCTTAGAGATAGGTTAGTTGGGATTGAGGAAGTTGGTATGTGACCCTAGACTAATTATTCTACCCTTAATGTTTCAGCTTCATCATCTTGGAAAATAATGAAGAAACCATTCCAACCTTAGTCTGTAATAGTGACAGTTCAGTTAAACTAAGCCAATATAAATGCTAAATAATGTGGTGGTCCAGGCAAGCCATGCAACAAATGCAGAGACATTAAGAACTGCGTTTACAAGGCCCCTTTAACAACATGGCTAGTTTTATTTGTAATTTTTGTATTATTATTGCTCATTGTCATTATTATTGTTATGCATTGCCTCAGACATAGTAAACTCAATGTTCACTCTCTGCCCTCTTCCTCTCACTGTGGGCTTCAACTCTGGGCTCAGTAACTCTACCTTCTCTCTTTGTCTCTCTGTAAGGATGAAAAGATGGTTTTCATTATGGCTAACCTCTGACTCCTTTTTTCCTGTTTGATTTTTTTTTTTTTTTTTTGCCTCTGTGCAAACAGTTTAGTCAGTCCCTTGCTCTGATTGAAATATGCAGCACGGAGAGTTCATCTCAGGGGATTTGGAACTGATGGAACCTCCAAATGTGTTTGGGCTCTGCCCTGGGAAAAAGGGAGGGGGCATAAAATTTTGCTAAGGACATAGGCATCTACCTGGCTTCTCTCTCTCTCTCCTCTGTTTGTCTCTGTCTCTGTTTGTCTCCGTCTCTGTTTCTCTCTCTCTCTCTCTCTCTCTCTCTCTCTCTCTCTCTCTCTCTCTTTCTCTCTATCTCCCACTGCCCTAGTGTTCCCATGAACAGATCTGGTGTATATTCGAGTGTTCTGCTCATCTGTATAAGGTTTTGTGGAGCTGCAGGTATGCATTAGTCATACGCTGAGGCGTAGATATTTCTTGTCTATTTTCTCTTTCATTTCTATAACATGTGTTTCCAAAGGCAGAATACACATTTATATCTATTTACTCATTAGTCTATTTTTAAAGATATCTTTATGTGTATGAGTGTTTTGCTGCATGTTGTGTATGTACACCATGTGCATGTGATGCCTTTGGAGGCCAGAAGAGGGTGTTCAATCCCCTGGAACTGGAGTTATAGATGATTGTGAGATTTTGGAAATAGAACCTGTGTCCTTTGTAAGAGCAATGAGTGCTCTTCACCTCTGAGCCATTTCTCTACGCCCTCATTTACCTATATTTTGTGAGCATGTTGGTATATATTTACGATCCTGCCAGTCAGGATGCTAAAACAGGAGAATGTCCCTGTAATAGCCTGCCTGAGATGCACAAACCCTGTCTACAATACAACAGGCAAATGCCAGCTTAGTCTGGTCCTGGGCAGTCCCATCTACTCTTCAGTAACAACACATTGCTGATAACCATATACCACAGACTGAGCTTCCCTGAACCAAGGATAGAGAAGACAATAGAAAATGATGCCCAGAGCTGTTGACTGGAACAAGATTGACTCTTCTGGGCCTCACATCCCTTCCACCTCACCAGCTAAAGTAAATGCTTCTCCCTCCCTCCCGAGTTCACATCCTCCAATCTGTGAGGCCACCTGGGTGTCCTGCATACATTTATAATACAGCACTCGAGTGGCTAATTGCTCCGTATTTACAGCCTATAGACGTGGCTTCCACTTCAGAAGCCGGATCTCCTCGGTAATGTATGAATAACCACAGGTTCCCAGAGGTTATATGGAGACGACCACAGGGAAATGCAGGACTGGGCTTGCAGGGGACACCATAAAGTCCCCAAATGGAGCATAGGGACCACATGAGACAGACAGGAGAGGCCTCTGAGGCTGAGTGGGACTGCTTTTATTACTGTGTCTCCAGACTCCCTGTGGCTTAGGGATAAAATCTGTGTCACTCTCAAGTCCATGGTGCTGTATTATCAAGACCACTCTGAGTGCTCTTATTCTCAGGTCCAAGTGTCTCACACCCCGGTGACATGCTGCCCTCTTACACCCTGGGTCTTGTTGTGAATGTTCCTCTTTAGGATGGATGATAAAACTGGATTCTCTCTCTGCCCCTCCCTTCCTCCCTCCCCCTCCCTCTCTCTCTCCCATCTCTTCTTTTCTACTTCTTCACTTATTTCCAAGTTAATCAGAAACCACTAGACAGTCACCATACATATACATTAATCATGGTTTTTAGTAAATACTGTTGTAAATACTGATGTCTATGTTCTAAGTAAAGCTAGGCGTGATTTGTCTGGACCATATCACAATAACCCTATAAGTAGGAATAATTAACTACTTGAAAGACAGCAGATCAGAGACTCAGAGAGGTTTAGTGGTTCACCCAAAGCCTCACAGTGAGTGGCAGTCATGGTTCCCAAATACAACTCTTCCTGGCTTTGATGTTGCTGCCGGGTCCACAGTCTTACCTTCTGCCAGCACGTCTTATGTAACTTACATGAGTTTAGCTTCCTTCAAAGGAAGCTAAGGACACTTTTGATTCCCATTTTCAATATTCAGTGTAATGATCACCCACTGTGTGACAAGCTCTGAGATGGGTACAGTCACACACACACCTGGGTACTTGCATCCCATCTTTGGTAGTTCCTGAAGATGGAGAATGCAGCCTGTACAACTCAGGCCCCATAGATCCTGGTCTGTCCATTGCTGAGTGAAGGGAGCACACACCAAACCTGTTATTTCTTCTCTTTGCACCATGAACATCAGGCATAAAACTTTCTTGCTTCTTTCCATACTTGGCTGCTCTGAGCTTCTGTCCCAGAGGTTGTTCTAATTTGCTTTTCTTTAGATAAACGTGTGATAAACACCATGATTAAAAACAGCACAAAGGGGAGTTTCTTTCATCTTATGGCTTACGGTCCATCAAGAGGGAGATCAGGGCAGGAACTCAAGAAGGAACCGGGAGGCAGGAACGGAAGCAGAAGCCAACCTGGGTAAGCATATACATACAAGACACATACCACATAATACACATATACAAATACACACACATGTGGGTAAGCATATACATATAACACACATATCACATACATACACACACACAAGCATACACACACACACAAACATACACACACAGTTGCACGCACACAAGCATGTATGCACTCAAGCACATATCACACTAAGATAAAATATAGTGGAATTATTATAGTTATATTCCATATGGCCAACATCTTCATAAAATGATGGAAGTACACAAAGACCCAACCCGACCCTCTGAGGATGGAAGATGAGAGCCACAGTGTTGAAGACTAACATTATGTTCAATGAGATTACTGTGTGGCACTCAGCATCCGTATGAGAAAAGGGTAAGAGATAAAAATAAAAAATAAAAATCTATTAAAAACAAAGCAAAACAAAACCCCAAATCAAACCCCTCCAAAAAAAATTCCCAAAGCAAACCAAAGCAAAGCAACACACACACAAAACACCAAACCCAAAACCCAAACACATGGGCACAAGCGCATGCCACACACACACACACACACACACACACACACACACAAACACAAACACCAACCCAAAACCAAACACATGGGCACCAAGCGCAACACACTAACACACAACACCAGCACACACACACACACACACACACACACAAAACCCAAACCCAAACAAACCAACAAACACATGGGTACAAGCACGTGCACACCACACACACACACACACACACACACACACACACACGGCAAAGAGAGAATTTTAAAAATTGTCAGAGCATCATTGAGCCATAGGGTAACTTCTAGTATGTGGGAAATGGGGGTTCTCAAAGAGGAAGAGTGGAGAGAGGGGGGAGAGAGAGAGAGAGAGAGAGACAGAGAGAGAGGAAGCTTGAACCCACCACAGGGCCGAGTAGCTCAGGAATCTATAAGAACTTTTGTATTTACATGGGCTGATTATAGGTTGCTTCTGGTTTATGTCTCTTTCAAAAGACAATTGAATCCTTAAACAGAAGTCATAATAATACAGTGCAGTTGGTGGCATACACATATAAAAACAAGTTCAAAATAACTTGATACTTCACCTGTGAGTTTATTTCACTCTATATATTGTATTCAGATTGAAGCAGTAATATATTGAACTTGAAATCCAGATACTGGTTAACACAGAGATCCACAACTGGTCAAGATGAAGGAAATAAGAGATTGCAGAATAACCAGCCATAAACGGGTGGTATATCATAGCTCCTTCATCCCTGGCTCACGGATCATTGTGGAAGAAAGGACACAAAGACCCTAAGAGCCAGAGGTGGGGCTGTTTCTCTGCAAGCAGGAAACTTTTCTAGCCGCGGCAGGGCTGGCGTGTGCTAGTATGATGTCACAGTGCTTGCGGCAGTATGCACAAGACCCATGCAGGCTTAAGTCAGATGAAATCCCAGCATGGATCTGGAGACAGGAATGAAATCCCACCCCTAGCTAGACTTATTGACAGCTAATAGCTGATGGAGAGAAAGAGTCAGTTCACTGCTAGAGTAGATCATCCATGGTCCGGTGGGAGGCCCTACAACCAAGGATATTGCAGACAGCACAAACCAGACTTGATGGGTTTGAAAATGTATAAAGAGAACTCAAAGTTGGGTGGGTTAGGTAACCGTGAAGGGGTGGATCTGGGAGGAGTTGAGGAGATATAGGAATGGAATCAAAATACATTGTGTGAAGTTCTTAACAAACTAATAAAAACCCAGAATAAGAAAAAAAAAAAAACACTCAGAAAATTCAATTTTTTTTTTTTAACTTTAAAGCAATTATGCTGTATTTCTTTAACCTGATGGGTACATGGGTAGGAAAAGCATACCAAACAAAGCAGAAACACACATCATAAAACTCTAGAAAACAAAAACTAATCGACGAGTAACAGAAAGCAGATCTGCGATTGCCTGGGGAGGGCCGGGAGGAAGCCGAACCTATGGGATCCATCACCGGGCCATGGTACATCATCTATGATGCATGCTCGTATAAAAACGTATCATAGTGAGTATTTACACGTGTTCTTTATTGTTTGATAATTGAACTTCAGCGAACCATTTAAAACTTCTTAAAGGTCTGTTTTTTTTTTTTTTTATTGCATGTAAATTTCAGCTGCAACGGGGAACCAAGATAAACGCCATGCTTAGTAAAGGGTAAGCCCAGAGTGATCCGAGGATGAGTGTCTGATGGCGGCGTGTGGCGTGATTGGCAGAGCGAATTAAAGGGTCAGCGAATTGATGGAAAGGAGAATGTGATCACACAGTTGTGTCTTAGCGAGTGGTTCCTACCCCATATTCTGGCCACCAGAACGGATGTGTACCTGTACAATGTTTCCGTGTCAGGGGGCTTTCCGTGCTACTCTGGACCTTCCTCAAGGTTTGGAGTCCCGCCAGGCTGTCCTTGCAGTTCGTTTTAGTGAAAAGTTTTGTCTACGGAAATGCTAAGTGGTGCGTATTGACGTTTTGATTGCCCACTGAGGGAATCCAGTTGCCAGGATGTGATGCTTTCCACCAGCACGGTCTCATGACAACCCGTGGAAATCCTCTTGGAGCTGGGTCTGTTACCGTGGCTGGTCCAGTGCTCTGGTTCTCTCTGCGCACAGCTCCTGTTTGGATGCTGAGAAGCGTGACTGATTTCTCAGGCCTCCATGACAGAATACTGAAGTCAGGGTGCCCGTAGCACCATTATCTCATGCGTTGTCTATTTGTCCAAGCATCCGCACAGTATATGCTGCCCGCCTGTTGCTCACTAGGTAGCACTTTTGTCCGTTCCAACGGTGGATGGTGCTCTGTCATGCCGTGTTCAAGGGATTCTCACTCGACAATCTGATGGTCAACTTGATGAGATTTGAAATCACCATGAATAAAAAGCTTCTGGGCATATCTGTAAGGAGATTTCTAGATGACCTTAATAGAGGCGGGCAGAATCACCTTGAACGTGGGTGATGTCATCCTATGGGAGGATGGGGCCCTGAAGAAAGTACAGGGATCATGCTGGGTACCAACATTCATCTCTCTCTGCTCTCCGGCTGTGAATGTGATGTCACCAGCTGCTTCACACTTCTGCTGTTGTGCCCCCCTCCCCCACAGTACACAGACTGTATCCTCAAGATCAGCTCTTCCTGGCTAAGGAGGATTGTATCAGGTATTTTACCCTGGGAAAGGGCGGAAGAGCTACTGTAACTTAAGCCAGGGCTCTTTCTATAGATCAACATCTTTGGGAGCAGACTCCAAGACACTACCTTTCAAAGGGTGGTGAGCATTCAAAGGTGTGCATCTATCAGGGGTCCTGGAATGTGTACCCCTGGGTAAGGGAGCCTGTTGTACAGTCATATTCAGAGATGCTTCAACACATTTGTTTAATGGAGACAGGACTCAGCCCATGACAGACGTGAAAGGTGACGCATGTTTATCGTAGTTATCTTCTGCCCTGAAACCATGTGCTGGCTTATCTGTGCCCAAGTGGCCTTTCCTAAAGCTATGGCTTGTTCCAACTCTCTCTGTCTCACTTGAGGCTGCTGTATTAGTATTTGGTGTTGACGTGATAACACACCATGGCCAAGGCAGTTGACAGAAGACACAGTTGGGAGGTGTGGCCTTGGTGGAGTAGGTGTGGTTTTGTTGGGAGAAGTGTTTCACCGGGGTGGGATTTGAGGCTTTAGAAGTTCATGCTAGGCCCAGCGGCTCACTCTCTTCCTACCGCCAGCAGATCCAGATGTAGAACTCTCAGCTCCTTCTCCAGTTCCCTATCTGCCTGTGTGCTACCATGATCTCCAGACAGAACCTATAACCTGTAAGCCAGCCCTAAAATGTTCTTCTTTTATAAGAGTTGCTGTGGTCATGGTATCTCTTCACAGCAATATAAACCCTAAGATATACTACATAATAAAGAAGTTGAGGAAAGAAAACACAAATATCTGTACAAATAGATTCTTAGCAAAATATGACAGAAACATATCAATTATAATCCTCATTTCTGCAACTGGTCACATGGTGTCGGTTGGTATTTACAATTACCTTCCTCTGCTACCGGCTCTGTATTTTCTCCACCCTCAGCAAACACCTCAGCAGGTCTTGGTCCTTTTCCTGGAGGAATGACCCATACCTTCACTCCTGATGGGTCTGTGCCTTTTGTTATCCTGTCTGAATTAAGTTATTGTTTCCCACTGACTTTAGTCACAGGGCATGGTAGCAGCAAGAAATCCCCTAAAGAATTGCCTTCATTCCAGTCTTACCTCTATTGTAGAGAAGCAGCCTAATTTCCCCTTGGTGGTCTGGAGTAGATACTTAACTTTCTTAACACTATTATTCCTTTCCTAGCCTGTTGGCTTAAGGGCATCAGAAGCCCAAAGTGGCCAGGGGGCAGGGGGATGTCTGAGTTTCCAGTTCAACAGGACATTGGTTTTGTCTCCTGGCAGGAACACTCACCACTCTGGAAACAAATTGTCTAGACCTGTAGAACTTAACGTCACGGAAGCAGGAAGCAAAAGTGTCACTAGGGTGGTATAGTGAGTGGAACTATTCTGCTTTCCATCTCTTTATTGTTGGACCCAGGGATCCTGGCTATGAACAAACTTTACCATATATTGGATACTGATCCAAAGCATATGCTGCCTTCTGGAGAACCCTCCTCCACTCTTCCAGACTTCTGTCCCCTAGTTGGCACTGTAACTGTGTCTTCAAAAGGCCATTCTATCTTTCTTTCAGGCCAGCTGCTTCAGGATGATGGGGAGGATGATAAGACCATGGTATTCCATGATGGTGGGCCCACTGTCACACTTCTCTGGCTGTGAAATGAGTTCCTTGGTCAGAAGCAATACTGTGTGGAATACCATGACAATGGATAAGGCATTCTGTAAGTCCACAGATGGTGGTTTTGGCAGAAGCACTGTGTGTAGGAAAGGCAAATTCATAACCAGAATAGGTATCAACTCCGGTAAGGACTAAGCATTATATTTTCCATGGAGAAAGTGGTCAGATAGAGTCAATGTGACTCCAGATTGCTGACTGGTCACCTGGGAAATAGTGTGCATCTGGGGCTCAGTGTTGGTCTCTGCTGCTGGCAGATCTGGCATTCAGCAGTTGATGTCGCCAGGTCAGACTTACTGACCAGCAGTTCGTGTTGTCAGACCCATAGATAACCCTCATCTCTCTCACCATGTCCTCTTTATTCAAAGGCCCATCAGCAATGACAGGACCGGCCAGGAAAAGAGGCTGACTGTCTGCAGAATGGGTCACACAACTGCTTGTTATTGAACTCCTCCCCATTTGAAGTCACATTTTGGTGAGAATTTGCAAGGGACACAGATATCTTCACATCCTTCACCCATTTGGATAGATTAGTCGATGTGTTTCTTCCCCAGATATCTTTCTCACCAATTTTCCAGCCATGCTCTTTTCTAGTCTTTGACCATCTAGCTAATCCATTAGCTATATCCCATGGATCAGTGAAGAATTGAACATCTGGCCACTTCTCCTTCCAAACAAGCTAGTACCACTGTGCTGCCCCAAGTTCTGCCCACTGTGAAAATGTCCCCTTGCTGCTGTCTTTCATTGTTGTCCCAGAAGGGATTGTAATGCCGCAGCTGTCGGTTGGTGTTGGTGCCTGTATACCATGCAGAACCATCAGCAAACCAGGCCCCTTGTCTTCTCCTTTCCCATCAACCAATCATAGAGCACACCCAGGAGGCTATAGGAGCATACTTGGCAGCAGATGCCTTTGTAATGGGAATAGAAACCATGGGCAGTTGGGCAACTTCTTCATGTAACTTGCTTGTGCCTTCAGAGCCCACTCAGGGCCAATCACATATATATTACTTCCATCTGACAATGGGTTGCTGCTGTGCACATCCTACTTTCTGACTTGGTGGGACACATAACGCTCACCTCATGATGGGCTGAAGTAGAAACTGAGGAGTTCTTTGGAACGTCAGTTGAGTTGGATGCTGTTTTGCTGGGGCAAACGTGTGAAGGAACATTTCGCAGAAGTGGACAGGATGTTCTGCTAAAGCGAGCACGTGAAAGGACACATGATGAAGGATTCTTCGCAAACAACACACATGTATTGGCCACCTTACATTGCATAATTGAGCTCCATTTGTCAAGACACCATAGAGAGAAATGCACCAAAAAACTTCCTGTGATGTGTTTCAGTTTCTTGTCACTTCTGAGGACTCAGGCTGACTGGCAGAGTGATGTCAGTTGAGACAGACTCATGTGGTGCTGAGGTGAGACACGTGGTGAAGCAAGACCCACGGAGGACACGTGATGTTTGTAGGGAGAATGAATAGGACTTAATGGACAGTGATGGAGTTTTGCTTGTTTGCTTATGGAGCTATCTCTGCAAGGCTTCTTGGTCTCGAGTCTTTGTTGATCTCTGCTTTGATTCTTTCTTTTCCACTACCTCCGGTGGGTGGTGGGCTAGAAGGGAGATTAAAGTGTTTAAGAACCCTCATTAAAAGTGGAATTTGAAAAAAATTAAAGTTACAATGAGCAGCTCAGGTCACATGATAACTTGGTGGCACATTGCCAAACATTGAGATCCCACCAAGACCCAATAGCTGACCAAGAGCTGTCTCTCAAATGGAGAATAGTTGTCTGCAGATAATGGTAGAACTTTGATCCCAAATCCCAACGATCTCTGTGATTCACCTATAGGGGCCTGCCAAAGACTCCAAAGAGCATCCCTATCTGCTACTGAAACCGCAGGTACCATTAGGCCTATTGGAACATATGGTCCCAGAGGTAGAGTAGCCTTCACAGCAGCCTGGCCCTGTTGAAGAGCTTTCTCCTGTTCCAGGATCCACTCAAAGTGAACAGCTAGTAACTTGGTCTGTGGGCTGGAGTAACACACCTAAATGATAAATGTGCTGACTCTAGAATCCAAATAGGCCCACTGAACATTGTGCTTCTTTCTTGGTGGTGGAAAGGCCCATAGCAATAACTGATCCTTAACCTTAGATGGAATATCTCTGCATGCTCTGTCCCACCAGACTCCTAAGAATTTCCCTGAGGTAGAGGGCCCTTGAATTTTGGTTGGGTTCATTTCCCACCCCCTGAGATGTATATATGTTTCCAATGTCCAAAGTGGTTGTTACCTCCTGCTCACGTGGTCCAGTCAGTATAATGTGGTCAGTATAGTGCACCTGCGTGATATCTCGTGGAAGAGACAAAGAATCAAGGTCCCTTTGAGCTAAGTTATGACACAGGGCTAGAGAATGATAGCTTTGAGATATAATTTTAAATGTCTCCTTTTGGCCTGGCCAACTGAGAGCAAATTGCTTTGGGTGGTTTTAACAGACAGGTATGGAGAAAAGAGCATTTACTAGATCAATACCTGCATACAATGTACTCGGAGATGTGTTAGTCTGCTTACGTAAGGTCACCACATCTAGCACAGGAGTCACTACTTGACTGAGTTTTCCACTGACAACTCTCAGTCTCCATGATCCATCTGTCTTCTGCACTGGCCAGATAGGAGAGTTAAAGGGATTTGTGGTGGGAACCACTACCTCTGCATTTTTCAAGTCCTTGCTGGTGGCAGTAATTTCTGCAGTTCCTCCAGGAATGTGTTACCATCTTCTACTTCTTGTTGTTTTTGTTCTTTTTCTTTTTGTTCTTCTTCTTCCTCTTCCTCTTCTTCTTCTTCTCCTTTTCCTCCTCCTCCTCTACTTCTTCCTCTTCCTCCTCTTCTTCCTTCTCCTCCTCTCAAGAAGAATACTCTTCTTCTTCTTCTTCTTCTTCTTCTTCTTCTTCTTCTTCTTCTTCTTCTTCTTCTTCTTCTTCTCCTCCTCCTCCTCCTCCTCCTCCTCCTCTTCCCCTCCTCCTCCTCCCTCCTCCTCCTCCTCCTCCCCTCCTCCCCCCCTCCTCCTTCCCCCCCCCCCCTCCTCCTCCTCCTCCTCCTCCTCCTCCTCCTCCTCCTCCTCCTCCTCCTCCTCCTCCTCTTCTTCTTCTTCTTCTTCTTCTTCTTCTTCTTCTTCTTCTTCTTCTTCAGTTCACTATTTTTCCTGGCAGATGCAATTCTAAAGGCTTCCATTTAGCCTTTCCAACAGTAATAGCTCTCACACCACGGGTCAGGGAACTAAACTAAAATTCACCAAGTTCTAAGTATATCTGCCCCAATTATACATTCTTGGACTGGAGGAAAAAAAAAAAAAAACATAGGATGAGTTCAGAGACCTACTGAACATACTGTGAGTCAGATTTCAGTCAGAATGTCAAAAATCACATGACTCCATAAGCCTCTACTTTAACTGGAGGGCCACAGTGTTTCTTTCAATCTTGCAGAAATGGCGTCAATTCAGAACCAGTATCCAGTAGACTCCTGAAAGTCTGATTGTTTCCTTTCCTGAGGATAAAGTTACCCTTGTAAGAAGCTGTAGGTCCCTCAAGGGGAAGACTGGATCAAGGCTTACAGCAAAACGTTTTAGGTATTTTAGCAAAGTCCTTCCTCGGGGGACCTGACTATCCCTTCATTCAAGAGGATCTGCTCCTGCAATCTGGCTTACGTCTGGAAACTGGTTCATAGGCCAAGATTCCCTTTTGCCATGATTCAATGGGTCAAGGTTAGAAACCCTCAAATTCCACCCCTATCCACATGACCAAGGTTCCACCTCCTAAAGACTTCTACAACATCCCCAGACAGACAGCACCAATAACAGGGACCAAGAATTCTAATATGTGAGCCTGTCAGGGACATTTCTACCATAGCTACCATTTGTCATCTTAAGTGGCCCAGTGGCCTCTAGATTGATAGCTTCTGTCCCTTTTGCCTACATTGGAGGCCAAACAATCTTTGCAGAGCAGAGGGGTGGATAGTTTCCATTAAGTCCATCTTCCTTGAACACTTCAGTAGCAACTAAGGATCACATTAAAAAGTAACTTAGCACCATAGTGCGTCTGCCCAACTTTTCAATGCTAATCCCAGCCTAGCCTGTGCTGTAGGTTGCACTGGACTCCTCTTCCCCGATACCTCAGGCCTTGTCTCTAGCCAGGGATTCCACATGGGCAGTCTCTCTCACCTACACCCCTCTGTGTCTCCAGCTCTCCTTAGCTCTCCTTAGCAAAAGGGTCGCCTCATGGGGAATGATCTTTTCAGATCACCCCCGACCCTTAATGGAACCCCAAGTAGGGACATCCACTGTAACATGTGTTTTTCTTGCTGGTGCTGGGGTTTCTGATGTCAAGTGTGTCAGCATCTCTGTTCCAATGCTCAGACTCTCTAGGAGGGGAGGAAACCTTCAACCTGTTCATCATCCTAGCCCTAAGCTTAAGGGCGTGCTTCATGGTAAGTTCTCTGGAAGTGTTTATTGAATGAATGAATGAGCTGGTTACCCTCTGAGTCCACTGACCTCTAGCTGTTTGCCAGTTGGCCAGTCATTCATTCTTCCCACCCTCTAGGCTATAGTTTCAGTAGTGGGATGGCAGACAGTAAGGAAAGAGACCGGTGAGGCATTTTCTAAGCATCTGGGTTAAGTTCAGAGGAAGAGGGGGAAGATGGGCAGAGAACAGGGTTAAGCATAGATTCCTTTGCCTGAAACCCCTCCTGGTTCCAGCTGCCCCATTCATTAGCATGGGAAGATGAAGGTTGGGTATCATTTTAAACAACAGTTTGAGGCATTTCTATTCTGGTTCAGAAACTGCTTAAATATTTTATGAGCTTTTAAGACTGGGAGAAATTAAAGCAAGTATGTAATCTTGTTCTCTGTGTATATAAATATATACACATATGAAATTTAAATATACTCACACAAAATCTTATTGTAGAGAATCTCATAAATCTAAAAAAGATAGGGAGTCTAAAAAAAAACCCTACCCATATGTAAACATAATATGAAAATATATTCAGTGTTAATTTCAGAATTTATTGCAATCTGCAGCGTGTCTTTAACAATCGCACGTACGATCTCCCAAGAGCGAGATAGAATTTTTTTAAAAAAATGAAATATTTTGCATAAAATATTTTGATATTTAAAAAAAAACCAATATAACTTTAAAAAGCCATAAAAGATATGTCTAGCAAGGGTTGTCAGGGAGGAGGGTTTTTTTGGGAGGGGGTCATTCTGTTGGAGTTTTGTCCTTTGAAAGTAGGGCCAATGTGCTAGATAATTATGTACTTTGAAATCATTAAGGGGCTTTCAGCAAATAGTTTATCTGGTGCTCAAGTGGGAATGTAAATAAATGAGTGATTTTTTTTTCTTGTTAATTATAATTCTTGGGAATTACAATGTCTAGGCACCTCACCAGGGCCACAAACCCACCCATGAGTCAGAAAATGCCACCAACATCTAAGACAAAATCTGAGGAAGTTTTCTGTTGTTTCTTTTTTCTATCAGTGATCATCTTGCTGGTTTTTAGACCATTTTAGAAAGAGATGCAAACAGTAATGGTAACTTCTGTTTCCTTGATATTCCGGCGTGCAGTCCTGGATTTAGAAGATGTTTCTTTCTTTCCAGCCGAGGTGTTGGTTTCTGTTAAGTCCGCATTATGCATATTTCATTACAACTTGCTACAACCAAGCTCGTCTTTCAGCAGACCTGGCGAGTCCCTCTCTGTTTCTGCCAAAATGAAACACAAAGAGCCCACTTTCCTATGGGACTCCCGCTAAAGATTGCTACAAACCGCAACATTAGAACAATTGGAAGTTACAGCTGACTTCGGGTTTCTGATGGGTTTTGTGCAGCCTTGCTTTGATTACCATAAGACTTGGTTATGTGCATTAGGAAAAGTCTTCTGTAAGTGATCTCCCGACTTCTGCATTTTCCTCCCTTTAAATACCAAATGTAATTCATAAAAGAGGCCCAGGATTTGCAATTAAAATTGAAGCATGCTGCCTCGAACCAGAAAGGGTGCTGCAGCCTGACCTCCTGTTTGTGTAGAGCGGTGAGTACTAACAGGAGAGTGTGTGCGTGTGGAGGGCGGGGGAGGTATCTGTGTGTGTGTGTGTGTGTGTGTGTGTGTGTGTGTGTGCGCGCGAGCGTGCTGGAACATGTGCAATTGTTTTCCTCATTTCCCTTCAATCAAATGAAAACAACTTCTAAGGGTAAGCAGGGAAAGTGCTAAGTTTTAGGATTCTAAAGGATCTGAAGAATTTGTAAATTCTAATTTGAAGAAGGGAACACACATGCCCAAGCCACACACCAGCACACATGGAGGTCAGAGGTCAACATCGGTTTTCTTCCTCCATGGCTCTCAATCTTACAGTTTGAGACAGGCTTTCACTGGATTTAGGGTTCTCTATGTCAGCTGGACTGGTTGACCAGCAAGGTCCTGCTAGTCTCCTGTCCCTACCTCCTCAGTACTGGGGTTACTGCCACAAACTGCTGCAACAGCTGCCTTGTTTGTTTGTTTGTTTATCTATGTATCTATCTGTGTATCTATGTATCCATGTCTCTATCTATGTATCTACCTATGCATCTATGTATCTATCTATGTATCTATCTGTGTATCTATCTATGCATGTATGTATGTATGTATGTATGTATGTATGTATCTATCTATCTATCTATCTATCTATCTATCTATCTAACTATTTATCATCTAACTAACTAACTAACTAACTAACTAACTAACTAACTATGTAGGTATTGGGATCAAACTTTAGTGCCCATGCTTAAGTAACTGACTTTATTGATTGAGCCACATCTGCATACTCCCAGGAATATTAATGGGGGGTTCAGAGAGGAGAGATAAGACATCTCTGTTATGATTCAGAAAAGCAGAGGGAGCAACCAACCTCAAAGATGGAGACAATAGCACATACTATGCACTCCCTTACCTACCCCATATCAACTCTCTCATTCAAGAAGCTTGGTAAGATCATTGAAACCTCGAACCTTGGCTCCATCTTAACCTTGGCTGGTTCAAGGTCACACAACTAGTAAGTGATAGAATAGAGATATAGACCCAGACTGTCCCAGTGGGTCTCTTCTCGATCCCTATTCCTGACTTTTGACACTCAGATGGTGGAATTAAAGGAATCCACAGCTAGTGTCATCTTTCCCACACCCCAATAAATTATAGTAGCAACACTCTAATCTGTTCTCTGCTGAATCCATGGGTCCACTTCTCTGCTATGTTAGCCCCTAAAAGCTGCCCAGGGCCTGGGTCTCCTCTGGCTGGGCTGCTGTGTCCCACACCTCTTCTCTCACTTTACCAGGTGGTCAGTGATTTTACTAGAAGTCACTTGATTTTGCTCAGTTTTCCTTGCGCAGAGGTGCTCCGTTTCATGAAGGACTAAATTAACCAAATAGCACACATTTCATGTTAGTCAGGGGAAACGTGTGAAAAGTTAGTTGCTTTGAGCCAACTCAAGACGAAGGCTCTGAGAAGATGCAGAAAGGAAGGTTGCTGTGGGAACTGCTGTCAGATTAGGTGTGGACGAGATAGTGGAGAGGCTGGGGGGGGGAGGGGACAGAGGATTCAGAGTACTGGCAATTTCACACCTATCTTCGTGTTCTGGAAGCGCCCTAAGGAAGCCACAGATATTGTTTATGGTGTTACTTCCAGAAATCCGGACCATAGGCTCCTTCACACCCAAAAGCCAAGGGTTTTGGAGGAAAAGTTTGGTCAGTTAAAAACATCCAAGGTTTTTGACCCTGTGGTGGCCCTGCTTTAATGGGCGCTTCTGACCAACTAATGCTCACAATGGAATCGAATCTCAGGGCTCTGACTTGCATCTAAAAGCTATAGCACTTCACTCTGCTGGGTGCTTAGACTAGGAAGGTCACAGCCCAGGCAAAGGTCAACCTTGAGCAGGTCTGTGTGGGTGCTCAGAGGTAACAGTCAGCCATGGCTTTCATCTCAGCGTTCCAGGTCAGGTTGCTGTAAGCACCTCCGTGTTGTAGACAGATCTTGTCCTCTGGTGTAGACTGGTCCTGATGACCAGAGACACAAGCGGGACAGCTGACACTGAGTCAGAAGACACAAATTCAAATTGCAGTCTCCCCAGTGGGCTATCAGGCAAGTTGGAGCCTGGGTTATGTCTCCAGGAAAGCACGGACAATAACCTTTCCCACAGTGTGGTCCTTAGGATAACGTGACGGTGGTCAGTAAACGTTTAATAAACATGAGTCCGTCTGGAAGACTAAGGGGAGTTCAAGGGGAAGGCTTATGAGGTGGACGTGGCATCCTGAGGAATGTGGTTCACAGCCACCACCAGTGAGACCTGAGGAGTAGGGACAGCAGAGGACCAGCATGGGCCTGAGGGGGGAGACCATGAGGGAGAGAAGGTTCAAGTGGCAATAAAGACCTTGCGTGACAGCAGGCCAAACTGCATTTGAATGGTTGACTTAGAGCAGTGACAGGCGGGGGTGCCTGTCAAGAGTTTATTTCATCCACGGTGCTGGAGAGATAGCTCCGTGTGCACTGGCTGCTCTCCCGGAGGAGCTGGGTCCTGTTGCCAGCACCCACGTAGCAGCTCACAACCTTCTGTAACTCCAGTTCAAGAAGATCTGGCATCCTTTTTCTGACCTCTACAGGTGCTATGCATGCAGGTGGGATATGTACACACATACAGGCAAAACACTTACTTAAAAATCCATCACCTTCATCCATCCCTTCCCATGTACCAATCCATCCTCTCGTATATTCAACCAGCATCTATGCATACACTTATTCTTTTACACGTTTATTCCGCCTGTCATCCATTCAGTCACTCATCCGGGAAAGCATCCGTCTCCCATCGATTTGACTTTAATTTTTCCTTTGCTCATCTCATTTAATCGTCTCCCTCACTTAACCATCCATTCACCTATAAATGCATGAAGGCATCCTTTCCATCCAACTACATACCATTCATCCATACATCCATCTACCCTCCCACCGACCAGCCCACCCATCCATCCCATGCAACCTTTTATCCCTCCCACTTTGCACAGACAACATGGAAATATAAAGATTTGGGAGACAGAGGTGTCTCTCTCTTTGTGGTGTCAGCTCACCCTAGCCTTGTGCTACGGGACCTTTCTGCTGGGCTACAACATACACTGGAGCCCTGCTTCCTTTGCATCTCCTGACAGTCACTTGATGGAGTCAGCCTGGCCTGTCTTCTACAGGTAAGGACACAGGAAAGACAGCTTAGCCACCTTACCAGGACTTGGGCATAAGAAGAGCTTGACACAGGTCTTCAGGCTTGACGCAGAGTCCATTTTGTCTTGTACCTGCTTGGCTTGTAGCTTTGTGGACCTCCTGGGCTCAGGAGGATGCTGCTCTCCTTCAAGGTTGAGAGCATGCACCTACTATTCCCCAGAGGAGCTTCTACTCATGAATGGGAAGATGGCTGCTTCTCATGCAAATGTAAGCTGCAGTCTGAAAGCTGCGTGTACCAAAGTGTCCCCATTCATAGAGCGGGGAGACAGCTGGAAGCAATTGCAAATGCATTATGCATTGTGACTGCATTGGCAGAGGGGTAGGAAATGTTAAAGTTTTGTTACAATAATAATAACCATCATGACAATACGGTTTGTTTTACTGACGCCCATTTTTGGCAACTCTATCGTTATAAACACAGCGTGTGACTGTATGTTAATGAGACGGTATGAATGTATGCTCACTTATGGGGATCCAGTCATCAAGCCCTTCGTCTTGGGGATCCATCTTTCTCCACAGCTCTGGTTATGTGACCTACAGCCTCATGGGCTTGTTGTGTTATAGGAAGGGCGGGGCCTGGCCTAATGGAGAAGTCTGGAGAAGAGAGGTTTTCTGTAGCCTGACTGCACATGAGAATCACCACATGTATGGTTTAAAAGATACCCACAGCTGGGCACTTTCTAGGCAAGTCAAGTCAGATTCTTTCGGTCTGGGGCTAGGCAGGGGACATGTGTAAGAGTCTCCCAGTTTCTCTAAATGTATTCAAGTCTGAGAGTCACTATTCTTGCTTCATACTTCTGAGTGGACCACGTGAGGATCTTGCTAGAACTTAGATTTGAACTTTATAGGTCTGAGGTAGCGGGTGGGGTTGGGGAGGCAAGAGAAAGGTTGGCACAAGAGATGTCACAGTTCTAATAAGGTCCAAGGAAGGCTAAAGTAGCTGTCCTTGAGCCACCTTTAGGTAGCTCATGGGCTGGACTCTATCCTCTGTGATTTCTGCAGATACAGTATTCTGTCATGTAGGAACTGACATGTTTAACAGGAAAGAACAGCATTGCACATATTTGAAGGAGAGAACTTGGAATCATGTGCTCAGGGCTTTGCCGTGTGCTATAAACACCTATTAGATCTTTCTGGTCTGCCCGAGTTCTGGATAAGACAGACAAGTCCTCCACACCCGGGCTTCAGCAGCCTGGCACATGTAATAGGTGCGTTGTGGGCACCTGGGCTGATGAACCAGCTTCACATCAAGGCTCTGCAGATGAAGCTGCATTCCAGAGCTTATAATTCTGTGTGCTCATTTGCTTAAAGAAGGCTAATCATCCTGTCTCTATGCTGATGGTTGTCTAAGCACGGGCCAGCAGTGGGAAGGAAGGACAGGCCTTTGCCTGGTGACAGACAAGCCTCATATGTCACTATATGAGTAGAATTTCATGGCTCATCCACACTTGGGGTCGTCAGACTCTCAGCAGGTGCAAACTAGATACTGACACAGCAGACTGGATAAGACTAGGGGGAAAGCAGAGTGGTTTTACATGGATAGCAGTTCTGAGAACTCCAGTCTTCAGCTGGACTGCCACCCTTCCAGTACACTGTTAGTCTCTTGCCAAGATCACAGAAGTGACAACCCAGTCATGCAAGAGGTGCCAGGGCAGCTGGGCCGTTTGCATGCGTGTTCTTTCTCCTCACTGTTATCACAGGACTGAGGATGTAGGACAGTCTCCATTCTCACCAAGATTCAGGATGAGGGAGCTTGGATCGAGGGAGACTGATTGGTCCTTCCACCCATGGGCCTCCTTGGGGGACAGCCATGGGTCTTGTACTGAGCACCAGCGTGGCTTCTGGTGAGGGCTCCCAGCCACACCTAAACCTGTGGCTCAGTCATTGCCCTGTGGCCATCTGCTGTGGGCTTTGTTTTCTCTTTCTGGAAATCACTAGATGGGAGACACTTGGTTGAGAACTGACTGGCCTACTGTTGTGTCCATAGCTGTGACAGACATCTGGAGAAAAGAGATGCTTACAAGAGGAAAGGGTTTATTTGGCTCCCAGCTCCAAGGTACAGTTCACCATTGTGGGAAAGTCCAGGAAACAGCTTAGAGTGTTGCATCCATAGTCAAGGTCAGAGAGAAAGAGAGAGAGAGAGAGAGAGAGAGAGAGAGAGAGAGAGGCAGAGAGAGAGACAGAGAGATAGAGAGACAGAGAAATAGAGAGACAGAGAGACAGAGAAAGACAGACAGAGACAGAGAGAGAAACAGAGACAGACACAGAGAGAGACAGAGAGAGAAATAGAGAGACAGAGAGACAGAGAAAGACAGACAGAGACAGAGAGAGAAACAGAGACAGACACAGAGAGAGACAGAGAGAGAAATAGAGAGACAGAGAGAGAGACAGAGAGAGACAGACACAGAGAGAGACAGACAGAGAGAGAGATAGAGAGACAGAGAGATAGAGAGACAGAGAGAGATAGAGAGACAGAGAGAGACAGAGACAGACAGAGAGATAGAGAGACAGAGAGAGAGACAGAGAAAGACAGACAGAGATAGAGAGAGACAGAGAGATAGAGAGACAGAGAGAGAGACAGAGAAAGACAGAGAGAGACAGAGACAGAGAGAGAGACAGAAAAAGACAGACAGAGAAAGACAGAGAGACAGAGAAAGACAGAGAGAGAGAAAGACAGAGAGAGACAGAGAAAGACAGAGAGACAGAGAAAGACAGAGAGAGAGAGACAGAGAGAGAGAGACTGAGAAAGACAGAGAGAGACAGAGAGATAGAGAGACAGAGAGAGAGAGACAGAGAGAGACAGAGAAAGACAGACAGAGACAGAGAGAGACAGAGAAAGAAAGACAGAGAGAGACAGAAAGAAAGACAGAGAGAGAGACAGACAGACAGAGAGACAGAGAAAGAAAGACAGAGAGAGACAGAGAGATAGAGAGACAGAGAGACAGAGACAGAGAGACAGAGAAAGAAAGACACAGAAGGGGGGTTAGGTTTGGAAACATTTGTCTGATGCAGAGTCCTGGCACTTGCTGGGTACTTTTGATGGTAAACAGAGGTAATTGAAATTACTCTAAAGTTCAGAAACCTCATTTGTGTACACGAGTCTAGTGCCAACTCACCTATTAGTACACTTGAAAAATACAGAATTTTATTCAGTACTAATAAGGTGGGTATAATTATAGGTTTTTCACACGTGTGGAATTAATGACACGAAATATAAATAAGTAATCTGGGAAATTAGTCTTTAGGAACTCTGCCTCACAATCAACACAAAACCAAGAATGCCTTGAGATATTTTTCTCCCAGAAGGAGGACAAGTGATATTCAAGAAACACAGGAGTGAAGACAAATATGTCCACTAGAATGTTTTAACCTGGTAAAGTGGTTGATGGTGTTATTCTCTAATTACATCAAATAAAACCTTGGGCAATTTAGTCCAGAGGGCACAGCCATGTTATGTAGTTTTTCCGTGCCACTGAACACATCTGAGGAACATTAAGGGAACACCTAAGATTAAGGGAAGATATCAGCACCCTAAATAGTTACTGACACACACAGAGAATTTCTTTCTTACTTAAATGTACTTTTCAATTTTAAAAGAATCATTTTTATTTGTGGATGGGGACGTGCAAGTCCTTGTGGCCGGCCTCAGTTTTTGGAGTTGAATCCATTGGGGTTTCAGGCATTTGGAAGCCCCAGCAATATTGGGCCGGAAATTGAACTTGGGTTCTCTGCAAGATCAGTAAGTGCTACTCGTCACCGAGCCATCTCTCCAGCCCCGAATTTATCTCTTGGATCATTATGCAAAGTAACTTTGACATTGCAGTTTTTGTTTCGACTCCCCCATCTGTTCCTCTCCCACTCCCCCCCCCCCCCATTCCTTACCTCTCGTCTCTGTTTGGACCTCACCACTTCACCATTCCCTTTCCCACTTTCAAGGCATATGAAGGACAATTTCTGTTACAAATAAGAGGAGGGAAATGGGCCTCTCTTCTCTGATAAGCTGAGGGATAGATTTGACTTCAGCCATGGCTGGATTCAGTTACCTGGTGCTCTGGGTAGGTCTAGCTTCTCCTGTAGTCTCTGAGTATTGCTTCTGTTTTTGTTCTAGAGGTAATAGAACTGCCAAGCTTCTCGTTAGGTAGTCTTCCAAATGATATTAAAATCTGTCCTGTCCAGCAGGGCATTAAACACGGGTCTGAGGAGGTCACCTGAAAGAGAAGATGGGGGAAACATGCAGACACAAAAAATGGCGATCTGTCTATAATCTGATCAAATCACAATTTTTACTTTTTCATTTGGGGGTTATATACACAAAAAAGGCAGGATGTGGGGAAGGGGATGACACAGGAGTGTGGTATTCGGGGGGGTGTGTACAGATATCTTCCAGAACAGAGTATTAGCTGATGAAGATTCAGGGGACATGTCACTATGACTCTGCCTATGATTCACTTGTCCTTATCTAAGTTGGTATTATCCACCAAGGTTATCTATCTATCTACAAGGTCTATAACTACTTAGCCTGGCAATTTTCCACCAAAGCTGCTTGTTTACAATAGCTATATAGCCATCTGTTTCAGTGTTTTTCCACAGAGACCCAAGACTTTGTGTTAGCAGGCATGTATGTCAGGCCTAGTGCTGATTTTTAGGGCTATGACTGGTTTTAGGCCTTCAGTGTATAAGCAGGGCTGCCCCTGACAAAACTCTAGAGCTGGAGAGATGGCTCAGTGGTTGAGAGCACTGACTGCTCTCCCAGAGTACCTGGATTCAGTTCCCAGCACCCACATCGGGGCTCACAACTGTCTGTAACTCCAGGTCTAGGGGACCTGACAGCCTCACACAAACATACACTCAGATACAACAATAATGCACACATAGTAACATAAATAAATATATCACAAAGAATGAGAATCTCCCTAGAGACATTGGTCTAAGTCACATGTCCATCCTGAGCCAATGAGGAGCAGCCTGGCAGAGATTCTGGACTGAAGTAGGGAGAGATGAGGCCAGTGAGGGGAAGGTGGTTTTGCTAAGCAGGCCATGGTACACATCTACACCTCCATGTTGTACTGGGAGATAGCCCCTGTTGTAAACCTCCCCTGTATAGAACAGAGGATACATGAGGTGTATACGCTGGGTTAGTGTAAGGCTTAAAAACTCACATAGGCAAGGGCATGTCTGGGTTCAGGAGCAACAGCCAAACAGCATGTAGAATCCTTTGGAAAATTCAGAGTGATGGGGGATTCAGAATCCATGAGTGGTGGGTGAGAGTGAGGGGCTAAGGAGAGATCATGGAAGTTCACCCAAGCTGTCTGAGGAAGCTTCCTTCACAGATCCCGTAAAGTCACTAATAGCCATGAAGAACTGGGTTTGATCCCTGACCCATCAGGGGCTCTTCTTTAGATTCAGGGTATCATGGGTAAGCATATCTCATTCAATCAAAACTTTAAAGGCCTCTTCCAAGATTCTTATTAAAGAGCTATGATAACTGCTGATTGTATATAAATGACACTATCTGGTCCACTGAGTGTATCCAGTGGAAGCACCGAGTCTACAGCATAGAAGCTGGTCTGGGTTTGTGTGTCTGGACTGGGCTGCTCTCTCTGCCTTCCCCATTCACAGCAACCCTGAAAAGCTCTGCACAGGGATACTAGGCAAGCTCTCCTGTCAGCTTCCTAAAGAACAAGACACAACCCACAGCCCACATCACAGCTGAGGAGCAGTTGGCTGGGGAATCCAACCTGGGAAAGTTGCTTTTTAAGTAGGGACAGGAGACAATAACTGCAAAGTTGCAGACAGTGTCATATGTGAAAGGCAGGGCAAGGGACAGAGCCTGGAAGGAATTCTCACATCTCCCGGGCTTAGCAGTGGACTCACACGGAGCCCTGAATGAAGGGAGGAGGTGTCGTCTAGGGCTCTCCAGAGTGGGAAAAAAAACCAGCTATTTAGATATGGAGTCATAGGACTATGTCTGTGAAAATAGCTGGACACATAACTCTGAGCATGAGTTTGACCCTTTCGAGTTTAAAACTACTTAAGCGAGAATATACTTTCTACTTTCAGCGCCTGGGTGGCCGAGCTTTGTCACGTGACACACTGGGGTATCTGTCATTTCAAATACAATCACAAAGCTGAATAGGAACTACCCAAACTGCTACCAATCAGTGGCCAGAGGTGGGGAACAGACCCTATGCCAATAGCGCAAGTAAAGATCAAAACCCAAAGGGCAACCTGTGCTCCACTGCATACCAGTTCCATGCCATCACAAAGCAGGGAGTGACGGCTGCGATGGAGCAAGGGTGAAGGCACTTGCTGTGAGTCCTGATGACCTGAGTTCCACTCTGGGCCCTACATTGTGGAAGGAAGAACTAACCACAGAAAGCTGTTCTCTGACTCCCGCTGCGTGCTGGGGCAGGCATCCCTTTCAATGAGTGTAATACAATGCAGTTAAAACTTGACAGTTGGACCATTGGATGTTGAAGGCCATCAGACACAGACAGATGGACTGATGATACACAGACAGACAGTCAGACAGACAGATAGGTGATAGATAATAGGTGGACCCACTGCTGTGAGTTCTAGCTGGGCAGGCACAAGACCCAAGGGGAGCTGGTAGTACTGCAGATGTTGGAAGGCTGGAGGAACAGGGTCCAGGCTAGGGTCAGGGAGCGGACTTCCCATCCTCTCTGTCTACTCTATCTACTCTATCCTATCTCCTATCTCTATCTCTATCTCTATCTCTATCTCTATCTCTATCTCTCTCTATTTATCTCTATTCTGTTCAGATGGTCGGCCTCATGAGAGCCATCCACCTTAGGCAATCTTCCTTTCTCTATGCATTTAGGTTTCCCCACCTTGAGATCTCCTTGGGACTCCAGTGTTATTCTCAATATTCAGATGCACCCCCCCAGGACAGTGCTGGGTCAAGCATCTGAGCACCCCATAACCCAGTCAAGTTGGTACAAAGTTAACACAGGGGACAAAGCACACAGGTTTGGAGCCTGCTGGGCAGAGGGGACAGTAGAGGTCGGGGCCCTGAGGGGTACTTGCTTCTGTATCGGGGATAAAAGAATGAGGCCAGTGGGATTGTGGGATCGAAGGGAAGATGGGGTCTTGAGGCCATGGGGAGTTAAAAATCAGGGGGGCAGTCACAAGAGGTTTGACCCCTGACCCCTCTGTGCCGGCTTGCCTTATACAAACCATTCTCACTACATGGGATGAGGCCATCTTTTATCTGTATGTCAGCCTGTCCCATACGATTAAAAGCCACAGAGGAATTAGGTCAAGAAACAACCATACCGCAGCACCTCTTAGGAGATGCAGGAAGAACTGATCTTTGCTTTTCTCTTCCACTTATTTACTCTCTCTCTCACACACACGTGCACACACACACACACACACACACCCTAAGTGCCCAACCCTAACCCTAGCAGTAACCATAACCAAAACCCTGTGTGTGTGTGTGTGTGTGTGTGTGTGTGTGTGTGTATTTATGTGTGTATATGTACTTGTACATGCCCCGGCACATTTATAGAGGTCAGAGGACAATTTGTGGAAGTCAGTTCTCTCCTTCGTCTGAGGATTGAGCTCAGACTCCACAGCCAGCCTTTACCTCTGGCCACCCTCCTGGCCTCAAGGCGTGAGGCAAGCCTTGATGAGAAGTGCAAAATCTGAATGGAAAAAAAAAAAAAGAAGAAGATTCGTTCCCTTCCCTGAAGGTTTTATAATTCAACCCAATCTTTAGCCAAGTAAATTCAAAACCGTCTGTTGCTTACCTTCATTATGCGAGTCATTGTGTTGGGTAGGGGCCTTTCAGACACAAAAAGTAAAAATACTCACAGTAAACAAACGTTGCTGTGCCAGTTGCCATGCAGAATGCGGGGTGTGTATGGGGGGGTGGTGGTTTGGATGCTTGGCACCCCCCCCACCCTGAGATTTTCCAGCCACTTTCTCTCAGGCAGATTAGCTGTCACCATGATGCTTGTATCATGAAATGTTAGAAGCCCAGAGGTCAAGGCAGGAGGTGACCCAGTGTCTCCCCAATGGAGTCCTAGGTTCAAACTTGATCTTGCCATAGGGTGGGCAGAGGTGCAGGACAGAAGGTAACTGTGAACTGTTTTCTCATGGCTGTGACCAATTACCCCCAAAGAAGCAATTTGAGGGAGGAAGTGTTTGTTTGGGCTCAGTTTGAGGCTGAGTCCATCTTTATGGGGAAGGCCCAGTGATAGGAAGCCGGCTCTCAGCTCTCAGGTACGTGAGGCTGCTTGTTCACATGTTACCCACGGTCAGCAATCGCGGCTGGGATATAAAGCTCCAAGTCTGCCTTCCTCATCAGAGACCCTATTTCCTATATAGATACCATCTTCCAACGGTTCCCCAGTCTTTAAAACAGCACCAAATGTTCAAAACACACGAGCCTGTGGGAGAAAACCTACATCCAATTGTAGTAGTGATGGTTGCTAACTCATAAGAGTTGATCCACCATGTCTTGCGTACTGTGCTGGGAAGATTCAGAGGGATCGTCACATTCTGACATGTATAGAAGGCCTGGGAGACACCCGTGTTGGTCAAGAGTGATGGTAAACAGTGGCTTCTGGAAGTCGAAGGACAGTGGAGTGCCACGAACTCTTTCACAGTGTTTCCCACCACCATGACCTGTCCCGAGGCCAATGCCATGGAATATAACACCTGAGGCCTACAGCAGAGAGCTCCCTGTTTTGCTGTAGATTGCCTACCTGGCATTTCCTCCCTTGCAACTGAAAGTGCCTTGGCCTTCTTTTATTCTGCTACTATAAAACCCCATGAAATGGTTGATTAGCTGGAATGTGGTGTTTGAAGCAACCTGACTCTGTGTTCCTGGGTCCTGGCCACTCATATTTGGCTCTAGAATAAACAATTTCTCATTCCCGTTGAGTTGGGTTGTGGGTTTACATCACCAGAGAGGACTCCATGTGAACACAGAGGCAGTGGCCATGACGCTGTGCCACAACAAAGCACATAGCATCGCCACCCAAACTCCTTTCCTTAGTGATTTTGAAGTCGCTAGGACCATTTCCATTTCCCAGAAGATTTCCAGATGCACGGTGGGTGACAGTCACTGGTGGTAGAAGTGAGTGAACAGGGAATGAGTTGTGTCACTGAGGAAGGTTCTCTGCTGCGTAGTCTTCCTTCTTGTGCATGACCGCAGGGACAGAGATGACATCCCAACTCAAAACTCCCTACCTTCCTTTCCCTTCACCCAAAGCCCTCCCCTGGGTTCCAATAGCCCCAGGGAGTTTCATTCAAACCTGTGGCTAAGCCGTTCCCTGTCACAGTGGATGCACAATGAGAGCGGGGGTGTGGCAAAGTAGAGACTGCATTCACCTTGTGGGAAATAGAAGAGACAAATGTCATGGAAGTCAAATTCTTGGAGGCTTCTGCAGTCATCCAGTTCTGCAGATCATCCAGTTGAATTATTTGAGCTGAGCGCAGCTCCCAGCATGAGGAGGGATCTGTTTTGTAAGACTGTGTCACAAGTGGTAAGACTTATTTTTCTAATTACACTTTACCTCTGATGTATAAGATGTGATTCATATATAATCACCGTTTCGATGTTTTATACCTTACACGGCTGAAAAAGTAATGGGAATAAACTATCAATATCTTCCTGACAATTGACAGTTCATGCTGACATGTAATTTAAGTGAAGGACAAGATATCAATTAAAAGAGGGAGATATAGCATTTTCCTCTCATTTTGCGTTGAGAGGGAGTATCAGGGATGCTTGAATCTTTCCTTCTCTTTTCAAATTAGGAAAAAAAAATAGTTTAATACACGGTTATGTTAAGATGAACAGAAGGGCAGAGAGATTCAACCTTAAATATACTTTTGTTTATGATATATTATCTAAAACATTGTCACCTCTCACGCTAATGATTCATAAGTTGGAAAGATGGTTTGGGGGTTAAGAGTGAGGCTTAATCTCAGTTCCCACCACTCACGATGGGCAGGACTCAGTCACTTGTCCCTCCAGCCCCAGGGGATCTGACACCCTCTTCTGGCTTCCACAGGCACCTGCGTAACTGCTCCATAGACATAATTTAAAAATAATAATAAAAAAAAAATCTTTTAAAAATGAGAAGATTCATAACTTGGTGGGACTTCAACCTACATTTAATCCATAAACGATAATGTAAACTATGACATTTTAGATGATGTTGGCCCTTTTGCACAAAGGACTCTGAAAGATTTAAGCAAGTGGTACCCAAGGATGCCATGTGGGTTAGAGGAAAAGAGCTTAGGACTTGGAAATAGCATCCCAGTTGTAGGTCATTTTCTCAAGGGATTCGCTGTGCCAATATTTCTCCCATTTGCTTTAGTTATGGTGTTTAAAATCATGTTAGTCTTAATTTCTTGGATCAAGTAGTGTAAAATGAGAGCTGCAATATATATCAGGAGCCTACAGAAACTTTTTATGTTGGAATTCATTTTTGCTTAAATGTTAATTTTACTTACGTATTTTCTCTGGTGTCTAAACTAATTTTGGCTGCAGAGGGAATTTAATGTATATTTTACAAACCAATGAAGGAATGAATGAGCAATGAGATGACTGAAAAAATGGATGGATGGATGGATGGGTGGGTGGGTGGGTGGATGGGTGGGTGGATGGATGGATGGGTGGATGGGTGATTGGCTGGATGAATAAGTGGATGGATGGATAAGTGGGTGGGTGGGCGGGTGGGTGGCTGGCTGGCTGGCTGGGTGGATGGGTGGTTGGATGGATGGATGGGTGGATGGATGGATGGATGGGTGGGTGGATGGGTGGCTGGCTGGATGAATAGGTGGATGGATGGATGGGTGGATGGATGGATGGATGGGTGGAGGGATGGATGGATGGATAAGTGGTGGATGGGTAAGTATGAAAGGGAGATGATGATAGATGCAGAAATGAGTAGAAGCCTCAATGACAGTTTAAAGGTGACTGCCCCATGTCCAAGGATACAACAAAAAGATTTCCATAAAAACTGCCTGAATCCAAAGAATGGTGGTAACATCTGGGTTTGACTCTGTCCAAGTGTTACATACTAAGAATCATGGCCTTGGGAAGAGTTCCTGATCCAGTTGTGTCGTTGTTGGAACCCACACACACATGCACACACTAGTGAACATTCAGACACAGGAGTATGAATATGCTGGCCTCCCTGGACATAGTCAAACTCCACACTGTCACCGATAGTAAGAAAATATCTGTCACCTTTGATATTGGAAGCTTGCATACAAGTCTTGAGTCAGGGCTCTCCACATTGCAGATCATGGCAAAGACACTTGAACAGTCTGAAGAGAAGGAGATAGTCAAAAACATTATTACATTATTAGCAACTCTCCCAGGCTGACAACCAGACAGACAGATCAACAGACAGATAGACACAGATATATTCTCTCTCTCCTCTCTCTCTCTCTCTCTCTCTCTCTCTCTCTCTCTCTCTCTCTCTTTCTCTCTGACATAAATGGGCATGCATGTTTAGATACACATACATGGAGAGAATCATTTCAGGGTTACTTATGGGTGCATGGAATTGTGAGCTGCCTACAGGCCCAGCAGCAAGGGGGCATTTCAAATTAATTGCTGAATATCTGTATCATCAAATATCATACTGTCATTAAACATTAAGTTTTGGGAGGATAATAATAGTTCATAACAATGATGGGAGCTAATGTTCCAACATTTATTGAGCACCTGCTGTGTGCCAGGCACGATCCTAAGTGCCTCGCTCAAAATAACTCCTTCAATTTAGGATTTTTAAGGATATTTAAGGATATGACAAACTGCTAGCGCTCTATTACTCGGTGGGAGGAAAAAAAAACCAGATGAGGTTGTTTTTAACACACTGTATGTGTTTATTGTTATATCTTTATATTATATGTTAATATATAGAAAATAATCCGTTGCATTATACTATGAGGATCATATCTATGTAGTTACATCCAGGGCATTTTGATTTTCCTTTCTCATTTCTCTGATGGCTCACAAATTATCTCTCACAATGTAAAACCCATTATTTTTATGCTAACTAGGAAGCCGGCTATTGAAGTGGTAGTGGAAGTGTGCTTGTGTGTTCTAAGAGACAGCCTGGAAAACAAGCTGGAAACATGGTGAACACTGGCTTCTGAGCTAAAGCACACAGTCCACAGAGTCAAGATGAGCAGATTGCTCTTTGCTCAAAAGCACTGGGAGCCATTGAACGTCTGTGTGTGTGTGTGTGTGTGTGTGTGTGTGTGAGAGAGAGAGAGAGAGAGAGACGGGGGGGGGGCAGTGATGGTCTGAAGACGGGGGGCCTGACAAAGGGACAAAAGTCTTAAGCCAGTGTTGGTGCACAGAGTAGAGGGGTCTCACTGAGGACGCAGATCTGTGGGACGCGCCAATTGAGAGGGGGGGTAACCTAGGAAAACAGGCAGGATGGTGCACTGGATGAGAAAATTAGGGAAGCCCAACATGGCATGTGCAGGTGATGCCCTGCCTCTCCTTTCCTAGGCTTCATGGACCGTTTGCTCCGTTTGCTTAGGCTTCGCCATGTGCAAAACTAGGTATGCTGCAGGCACAGGTCTTTCACCCTGGCACTTGGGATGTGGAAGCAGGAGGATTAGAAGTTCAAGGCCATCCCAAGCTATGCAGTGGGCTTGAACTGCCTAAGCAACAGGAGACTCTGTCTCAACAGACAGATAGACAGACAGAACACTCGGTGGCCTTCTATAGCTGGGGCCTTTCTTCCAGGTAGTCAGCCAACAGTGGACGGAAAACATTACATATAGATTGAATGCATAATGTCAATTTTTTCTTATCATTATTCATATATGCATTATATAAGGGCATATCTGTGTGTATGTATCTATGAACCTATGCGAGCGCATATGCGCGCGCACAAGCGAGCACATACACACATGCACACATGTACACACACACATGCACACATGTATACGCACACACATGTACACACACACTATGTACTTCACACATAGCAAAGGACCTCAGTGGACAAAAGTGTTTGTTGCCCAGTCTGATGACCTGAATTTGGTCCCTGGTACTCATGTGTGGAAAGAACCAGACTCCCATAAGATGTCCTCTGACCACCACAGGCTAACTATGGCACACACACACACACACACACACACACACACACACACACACATGATAAGTAAACCACAACAAAAAATAAAAACAGTCGAACATTTCTGCGGCTCTTCTATTGCACTGGCCTAACCTAAATCATCAGGGAAGGATACAGCTTGCAGGTGGGTACGCTTGCAGGTCGATGCTATCCAGTTTGCTTTGAGGGATTTGTGTGCCTCAGATTCTGGTTTCTTCCAGTTTCTCTGTGGGGCACGAACTCCACAAGGTCCAAATTCAGGATTTTGTTTTCTCTTTGTTTCTACTTCCGTTCTTTCTTCCCTCCCTCCTTCCCTCCCTCCCTCCCTCCCTCCCTTTCTCTTCCTCTTTCCCTCCCACTCTCTTTCCACTTGTCCTCCATCCCTCCCTTCTCCTCTGTTTCTTCTTTTCTTCTGTTTTATTTATTTATTATTGAGACAAGCTTTTACTTCACAGCTAAGTTTGCCCCCCCCCCAATTTACTGTGTACCCCAGATTTGTCCCTCTGGCTCCCCACTGCTTGGATTTTGGTAAGTCCCGCCCCCCGCACAACCTAAGTTCACTTTTCTGCGGATGTTTACTGAGGCTTCTCCAACCCCACTCCCACCCCAGACCAAGTTTCCAGTCCTCAGATCCCTGATGAGTCAGTCAATATAGGTAGCTGCATATGCTCTCAGCCCTGGGACATGTTAAGGCATAGGGTGGCAGCCATATTCAGCCCAAATGATAGCTTACGACATGCTTCGTCAGAATTTTCTGATTATACCTTGGAATAGAGAAAATAAATTACTTTCTTCTGAAACGAACCTTTTTTTTTTCCCCCACAAACAAAGAAACCAATTTGACTCCATTATAAAAATAGTAACAGTGCTTCTGCCTGGGCGTTGAAGAGGCCGGCCGTGAAAGTACCCCCTGCTCTAAGGAAAGCCATCCTTCTGTGTCACCGATGATCAGCTCGGGTGACACGCTCAGTCATTCTGGGATTTGGTTTTGTGACCTTTGAAGAGGACAGTTGGTGACTCAGTCTTTAATGGTGTTGAAGACTGAGTGAGTCTCAGAGCTGAGTGAGATAGGACACAGGAATCCATTGCTCAGCCCCTCCTGAGTAAGTCCCCAGGTCAGTGAAGCTCAGGCAATATGGCTTGGTGACCACTGTCCTTTTCCCAGGCAAAGCAACTCCAGTTTTTGAACAGAACCATGTCTGACGCTCCGATTCAGACAAATTTCTCCGTGCCAAATTGATATCATGCCTCGTAAATGTCGTTCATTGGTATGTTTTCTACTCCTAACCCATTTAAAGATGTCTTTGGCCAGGCCGTAGCCGGAAGGGCTTAGTGATCGCAGTCCGGATGGACACTGCATCCTGCACTGATGCCAGCTACCTTCCTCTGCTCCGGCAACCTCCCAACGTGAGCGCGCACGCCTCTCCCTGGAACGGCAGGACTTGGAGGATTCAATAAAGGCAAGCTTTTTCAGCACCTGGCACCGTGCCCCAACACAAAGAAAGTGCTCACTAAATGTTTATTGAATTTTAAAATAATTATGATTGATGGCCACTACATTATCATTTTGAATATTTATCCCTAAAAGCCCTAAACTCTAGCAGTGTGTCTTGGCGCTGCAGATCTAGATAATTTACCCTTTCTATTAGCGCTCCTAGCTGGGAGCAGAGACTGGCAGCTGAGCTGCCTCCCAACCTCTCCGGATGGAACTGGGGCCCCTGGGTTTTCCCGAATAGCTGGGAAATAAATCTGCACAAGCTTCTTCAAGGAGAGCTCAACATGAGGTCCCCGGTTCAGTGTGGCCTGTAGGCTTTCTGTCCCAGTGACCCAAGTCTCTTCTCTCTCTCTCTCCTCTCTCTCTCTCTCTCTCTCTCTCTCTCTCTCTCTCCCTCTCCCTTTTTTCCCTCCCCCCTCCTCTCTCTCCTTTAATGAAACCATCAACAAAGGGAGATTATTGTTCATTTCAAAGGGATGTTATGAAAATTACCAAGTGACTAGTCCACCAAAAAACGGCTCTATAAATGACAGCATAGTGCCAACTGGAAACAGGAGAGTGGCCTTTTGTCAGGTACAGGGACAGAAATATTTTTACTTTATGTTGTCACCGTGGATTCAGGGTTGCAAGCATGTTTACAACCTTTTCCATATGATTGTTTCTGTGCATGCAGTTCTGCTGTAGTATATTAGAGAAAGGGCTTCTCACTTCCTCCTGACCCAACGTAGTACATTCTCCTGAACACTCTTAGAGAGAACGGTCGGACCCAAGCACCCTGCTCCAGGCTCATTAGATATAATGGAGACCCTTAAGAATGCTGTTGTTCCATCTCATAAACAAAAAATATTTTAATGAACTAATCTGTTTGTGGATTGGTTCTGGTTCCTTCACGTTCCGTTTTTATTGAGGTAAGGAGCGCCTTCTGGAAGACTTTCCCACCTCGGTGGCAAGGAATCGCAAGGTCTGTCCTAGCCCTGTCATTCACAGACATCCCTGGATGACATGTCTTCACAGCACTCTTTGTACAATGCTGTTCGTGAGCAGAGCCTCCCCCCATAGATACTCCTGTAATTCTATTAATGTGGTCCCCATCACCATATGGTGCAAGGATGCCAATTACATTGTTGCAACCAGCAGACTTCTTCTCAGAAAGGAGGCCATCTTCTGAGCCAGGACACGCCCTCATTACAATGATCCCTCTCCCAAGAACGGGCTGTCGATGTTGTTCACTTAGAGATTCGCTGACTCCCAGTTATTTAATCAGAATATTCTTGGTGGTTCTAAGAAGCTGAGACACCACAAGAGGCTGGGATATTTTCTTTTTGTCTCCCCCCCCCCACCATGTACAATATATGATGTGTACAGCCTTTGGCAAACCGAGGGATACTGGCTTGAGTGGTCTTTTGCTTGTTTGTTAGGGTTACTGTGATGTGTGGCACACTCAGAGACTACCCAGACAAAACAACAACAAAAACCACTTAAAGCATCTGAAGCCCTGTGTCTTTTTTTTTTTTTCCCTTGAGCTCCCAAATACAAGGACTTGGTGTCAGTTCTAAAAACTTCTGACAGTGGCATAGAAACACGGAACAAGGGACTGTATCCCCTCCCTAGGACTCTGTGTAAAATACACCCCACCCTGTAAGAACTACCCCACTCTACATGTCAAAATACAGTGGTCGTTGTATAATACAATGTTTCATGAATCTGGGCGTGTTTAAAACACGCATTGTATTTCCAAAGTCCTGGAGCAGTCATTTTCCGGATTAGCATTCCTCCTTTCCCCAACCCTGTGCTGAGCCTGCCTCTTTTTTTTTTTTTTTTTTTTTTTTTTTCACTTTTCCTAATTTCCATATTTCCCAATAATTATTAAGTGGTCTTATCTCCCAGGCTGGCTTCGCCAATTCAGGCAGTCACCGGCGATAGTGACGATGGCCGTGTGTCTTGTGAATTAGTACATTTAAAAATCCCGTGCTAAGACATGTTACCAAGCTCCTTAAGTTAGCAGATGGTCTCAGAAAGGCTGGTTTTAATTTTTCAACTACGTAAGTATAATACTACCCCGCCCCCCAAAACGTGTGCACGTAACAATGAAGTACGCTGGCTGAGTGATGTTCTTCGAGGCCTCATGTGTACCTGTGTGGATAAGCTCCTTCCTGTAGAAATAGCCTGCTTCAGACATCACGCTTCTGTGGATTAAAATGAGACAGAAATGGCAAAGTCAAAAAAATAATAACAACGAGAAACCACGGTAGGAAAAAAATCATGGTCAGAATGGGAAAGTTTGTGCAAGCCATTTAATAGGCCGTGAATATCAAAAACATTTTAACTTTTGCGAAGTTTCAGCATTAAACAATTAGGGAGAAGTACAATTAGACGGTGCATTGTAGAGGCTGGTCACTTTTTGTATGTCATGTGGCTTTAAAAACAAGTCAGATAAATGATGATGCCATTAAAACTGAACTAATTAAAGAAAGCTTCTTTTAAGAACTCATTAACTGCAACCTCATTTGCATAATGATGCATATTAATTAAGTTTTAATGAATCTGAATTTGCACCAAGCCTATTCATGTTGGCTTTGAAACAAATTGAACAAATTAGTTAAAAGCTTTTTGGAATCTTCTTTTCACACCAAACAGTGTATAAATGCAATCATCTGCACAAAAAAAAGAAATATTTTTTCCTTTAATTTAATTCAGAGGTATGCAGGGCCCATCTATTAATTATTTTTAAATGCAATACATTTCACCTTTTCTTTGGAAAAAAATCAACAAAATTACTTATTCTTGAATGAGAAATATTATAAATGTGGGTTGTGGGGGAGAAATGATTACGACCAATTTATTGGCAGTGAGTCGGAGATATTTGACTTTAGGGTACATTTAGTTTATTTAATAGTGGGATTAAGAATCAGGGAGGTGATATCGGGGCCTTCAGAGCGCCTCCATGGATCAGTTTTAGGGAGCGGACTGACAGAGGCTTCTTTCCCCGGGTAGTGGTGGAGGCAGCGTGGTGGCGATCCGTTATTGGTATCACACTACCCCACCGCAAACCTCCTCAGTAGCACAGGAAAAAAATTAAACATTTACAGAACACATGTTCTTTTCCTCTGGATTTGTGCAAATCCTAATTTTTTTTTATATATACACAAGAAGTGGAATTCAATTTTAACAAGTTTGCATTGGGCTCATAAGAAAAACAAGAATTACCTCGGAGACACTATTGATTCGCTCATGTGGCACTGTGTCTTCATCAAGAATGGAGAGATTTATGTAATTACGGCTCCATTTTTGTTGTCTGGAAGCACTTTTTTTTTTTGTAAGTCAGCATATACAAAGGATGGAAGCGCTTTTATTGTCGAGATTACAAGATCATCGCTCCCCCCCCTTGTTAAACCGTTTCTCCAATAGGTGCTTTGAAGAGGTCCGCAATTAAGATGGTGCCTTATATTGGAAATGCACATTTTTAAAACAAGGTATTTACAGGTATTCTTCGGCAGTGTTTTTGTGTGCGTAATTTTTTTTTTAACCCATTTATCCCTTCCTCCTTCTCCCTTCTGTGCCTCCCATCCCTGCTCTGTCTCCAGAGAAGCACTGCTAACTACTGGCGGCGGCAGGGGTGCCCAAGGAAATCCCCTTTAGCCAAGTGGGGAGGATGTTTTTTTAAGACGTTGCGTGACAAACTAGCAACCTTCTGGATTATTCTTCCTTAGTGACTTTTCTCTCCTTGGGATTCACTTGAGCATGGGTCACGGTCACTTTGCATCTCGGGGGGTGGGAGGCGGACTCAAAACCGGTTCTTAACTACCCTACTTTTTTTTCCCCACCCTGACCAAGGAAGCAAGCCTCCAGTTTAAGCTGCCTGCTCTGCTCAGATTCTTCACCAGGCACCGCTTTTTCTCTGTTCCTGAAGCAAAGTCCAGAGGCTTTGTAAAGACTCTCCCCCGGCCACTTTTCTGCGCCGCACATTGGCAGAAACGGTGGGGAAGTCTTTCTTACTCAACAAACACTTATTTCAAGAGATACAGCCACCTTATCAAAACACGGTGAAAACATTTTTTTTTTTTTTAAAGCCACTCAGATCATTTCGGGGGAAGATTTTTTAAAGTGAATAGCCCTGTTTGTCTTTCCCCGCGGCTCTCACCCTCACTATTGTCTGTCACAGGGGTCCCCACGGAACACCCAGGGACTCCCAGGATGAATGAGACAGTCACTGGGGGAATCTGTAGCTGGCCCTCAGCTGGGGACCACGCTTGTCCGTAGTTACTTCTAATGAAAAGCCCCGCGCTTGGATTTCCTCGCATCCCCTGTGCCCTGTCTGAGTCTTGCCTTCAGAAGGTTGAGGTTACAGAGCATTTTAAATACCGTCTGATGTTCTCAGAGGGGCGGGCTGCTTCTGGATCATGCCCGGGGGTTGGAAACGTCTTTTCTTGAGTTTTAGGGCTCTTTAATGCCAGGGAACAAGGGCACCATAGTGGGACTTATGATTCAAATAATAACGCTGAAGGTAGTGGAGTCTCCCACGCCAGCCCATGTGTAGGGCAGGTGGGAAAAAAAGAGAGGGGGGGCATCTACACTGCCCCCTAGCTGGAGGACTAGGAACGCAGTAGACCGGGCTGGGGAGCATCCAAGTTTACGGTCCTGGCCCTTCAAATCACTCCCATTGTTTTTAATTTTCAAAAGATGCGAACATGAACCAAATAATGCAGGGAAAGAGGTTTCCCCTACCCGTGCCCACTGACTCCTCGTCAAACCCATTTCCTTCTAGGAGCCTTTAGTAAGGTAGTGCTTTTTTTTTTTTTTTTTTTCTAAAAAAAAAGTGCAAATTTTGCGTGGTGAATTGGCTTCTTTGGGGGAAAATTTTGACAGAAAGCGCCTTCCTTGGGGAAGGTCAGGAGTCACTGGTATTAAACCAGACAAGCTGGTAGAGGAGTGTTAATGGCCACAGCAAGCAGATGTTCTGTAATTAGGGGAGCTGTGACTGACAAGACTGGAGAGGTACGGTACACGGGCGGGCGGCACAAAGCAGCTGCCGCCGCCGCTTCCCCTGTCACGGATGTACACAAGTCAGACCAGCCCCCGTGAGGCTGCCGGAGCAGTGACAATTAGAAAAAAAAATTGTATTTGATTAAAATAAGTACTACATCACGCAATGCTCTGCTTCCTGTCCTGAAGAGAGAGGCCCGAGGATGCACTCTGGCAAAAGTGTGCCTGGGGTCCAGTTCACCTTGGAAACACGACTATGTGGTGCTGAGGTTGGTGTTTGTCTGGCACTGAGAAGGAGACTTGGCTAAGAGGAAAGATGTAATCTTTTCCTTGCATCCTTCAGTTTCTGCATTTAAGCAGGCTACAAGGCCTAGCCGTTTGTGTTTTCATACATGCATAAATATGTGTATGTGTATGTGTGTGTGTGTTTGTGTGTGTATGTATGTGTGTGTATGTGTGTGTGTGTATGCATGTTTGTGGTGTATGTTGTGTGATGTGTGTATGTGTGTGTGTGTGTGTTATGTATGTGTGTGTGTGCGCGCGCGTTCATGCTTGCTTAGAGGTGGGTGTGGAGTTCAGAGGTCAACCTCAAGCGTTACCCCTTAGGAACCATCTCTTGGTTTGAGACGGTCTCTTACCAGGAGCTGGGGCTCCCTGATTCAGTTGCACTGGTTGGCCAGAGAGCCCCAGGAATTCTCTTGTCTCTGCCTCCTCAGTGTGCCTGGGGTTTCATGATAGAATAAATTCAGGTCCTCTTGCTAACCGAACTGTCTTCCCAGCTCCCCAGATCTTTCTCTCTTATCTCCAGAACACGTCACATTCATTTCTTCTGGACTATCCAAAGCCCTTCCTGGTTTTCTTGCGTCTGGGTGTCTTTCTTCCAGTTCATTCCTGATACATACTTTGATCAGGATAGATCGAGTTGTTCTGCAGATAATTTCAGAATCTGAATAGATGCTTATTGCCTAATTTGTTCTATCTGGGCTCTGACTCTCTCTCTCTCTCCCTCCCTCCCTTCTTCCCTCCCTCCTCTCTCCTGTCTCTGTCTGTCTCTGTCTCTGTCTCTCTTTCTCTGTGTGTGTGTATGTGTGTGTGCAGCGTGGTGCAAGCATACTGGCTGGTCAGTGTAATATGCGTTGCAAGCATCTATTGCAAAATCACACACACACACACACACCACACACACACACACACACACACACACACTTGCAGAAAGCCTATTTTGGTGGCCAAGAAGGAGTGGTGCTTTTTGCTTTCTAGAGGATCTCTGGACTCTTTGTGGGGTATCATAAAGTGGGGTAAAGACGTTGTTGGTCCCTACCAGGAGGCAGCTTGGCCTGGTGGACTTGAGGCCAGAAATGAGGCTTGGAGGACCCCAGGCCCTTGAAGTCTGACTTCCTTACTAAGGAATGGGCATGGTACCATCAGACTCTTGGGAGTGTCATGAGGTTGAGAAGGGATCACGGGGCTTGGCCACATTATTGTTCTGTCTATGTTGCCTCCATTTTGTCAAATGAGATCAGGGACTTTACCACCCATGAGGCATTAGGCAGGGGTTATTAAGTTGCTAGGTGACCCAGGGACTGCTTATGTTGTATTTGTGATTGGGAGGAAGTTGAGTCTTCTGTGAGCGTCTGATCCTGCCTCACATTCTTTGGGGGTAGATCTCACAAGCCCTGTGAGCCCAGAGATGTCAAACAAGTTACCGGGTCATCGAGCCAGACTTGGGGCAGGAAGGTGTGTCCTGGGCTACTTGATGCCAGTTCTCTCTCTCGTAGGTATGATGCTTGTGGGGTCTCTGTGCAAAGGCCTTCCTGTCCCTGTCCTTTGAGTGTGATGCTCAGATGCCACCATCTGTCCTCAGAGACGAAAATGATAGCTCTCTGGAACACATTCCCAAACAAAGGGAGAGTTGGAAGCCTGACCCATGAGCCCCTGCGTCTTTGTCTCTCCTCCTGCTCACGGGCTTCTTCAGATCTCCTACCCGGCTTTCCTGACTTCTCCCTCAGCTCCTCTGCTGTCCCTCGCTGCCTCTTTATCTGTCTCTCCACCTCTCTCCCTTGATTTCTAATTTCCAAGCCTGCGAGCTATTACAGGGAGTATAATGATGGTTGCACTTGTCTTAAGCGACACTGCGGCGGAGTTCATTGCTTTGTAGAGTGCTCCGGGAGCCTCAAAAACGAAAGGTGTTATGTAAAATGAAAATCGATTCTAATTCTAAATAAACATCATCACTCGAGTTTCCCTCGGCTCATAGGGTTTCATGCTCAAGAAGGGCAGCGGGGTGTGTTTGATTCTGTGTGCTTAGAGCACAGATTTGGGTGTCCCTGAATCCTGGGGTTTTTCATGACAGGGATGGGGACTGAATCCCATCCTGGTCTCACAGTCACATTTAATTGCACCTGGTGAAGTGTTTCTTTGTCCATTGTTGATGAAGGGAAGTAATTTTATCCATAGGGAACAAAACTGATAAGACTTTTCCTTGTGGAGTAAATCTCTCCCTCTTACTCTCAGTCGCCACCAACCTGAATCAGGAAAAAGTTTGTCAGCAGAGCGAGCGAGCATCCCCCCTTTCGGGAAGAAAGTCTTTCCTCCTTCTTGGTGGTGTAATTTATAAGGACATGCCCGCTACAAAAATGGAAGTTTGAATCATTCCTGTGCAAGAACTCATCTTTCCAAATCAGAAATGTCATAAACGTTAAAACGCCATGAGTGTTTCCCCAAGAAAGGAATAATTTTCTTTTCACTGAGAACACCGGAGGACATAATATACTTCTTGAAATTCAGAATTTCATAGCAAATGCAATTTATCCCTCCCTCGGATCGTTCATCTTCCTTTAAGAAAAGGTAACTGGGTGTTATATGGATTTTATATTTTTTCACAAAATTATCTTCCCAGCACTTGTTTTCTTAAAAACACACCTGGCATGCTGGGGAGAAAAATGAATGGTTTCATCTTTGGGAGCGTGCCCTGGAAACTTCCGGCACCAGGAAGGACGGGAGAGCTGGCTTGGGTTTGTTGTGATAACTCAATCAGACATACATTTGCTTCCACGGAAAGATCTGGAGCACCCGAGGGACTCCTGTCTTCCGTTAATTTTTCTCTCTCTCCCTTCTTTCAATTTTATGTCTGGTTAAGGACCTGGGAGTGTCTGTCTGTAGTTGGGGCCTGCAATCACTCTGAAGACGGACAGCCACATTCAAGACGTGGTGTTGGAGCTTGAACAAACTGATCAAGCTGTGCTCCCAGAATAGGTCCTGCGCTCAGAGTTAAGATGCACCATCTTAGCGAACTGCTGTATGCTTGGATGCTGGCTCACTCTGGGCCGGAGGTGCCCAGCATCCAGGTAAGGAAGTTAAGGCATGGGGAGTCGCAGAGGTTGTAAGCAGAAAAGCAGGGTTATGCCCAGGCCTCTCCGAGTCTAAGAATCACATATTCCCCCTAATGCTTGGAAGAAGGACTTTTAAAGAAATATCATAGGTTCTATTTTTTTCTAGCCATGTTTATTGCATGCTTATCACAGAAATTTTGGGGGAAATACATCATGATTTGAAGAAAGCAAAATAAAAGCATGACAGCTTTGTACCACCACTCCAAGGCAGATTGCACGAACCCACCTGTTTCCTTCTGGGTATGTAGCCAGGGAATCATCTGCAGGACTCTGCTTTGGAAGCATCTATCATATTTTATTAACTAATAATCATTGTGTCTAATTCACTCCCAATGGATGGGCTCTATGTGCTGTGTGGAAACCTATTTCAGTAGTCCTGTGAGATCTACTCCTTTCTTGTTCCCACTTTTGGATGAAGAGACAGACACAGGGAAGGCAGAATTGGCTCCCAGCAGTGACCAGAGGACAGGTAGGAGACACAGGCCCTGGCCCTGGTGTTGCTCCTCTCAGCGACTAGGCTGTGTGACTTGCCTGATGCTGCCTGGAACATTTTCAAAACTGTAAATAATCTTAGGATCCAAATGACAGTCTTTCTTCACTGTGGCATGCCAGGGTTTCCCAGAATTCCTTGCTACTGACTACGGAGGCTCTTCCCATTTTCTTGCTATTACTAAACGATGTCGGAAAGAACACTTCTGTGTCTGTCACGGACATTCTAAATGAACACTTCCAAGAAACTCGATTATGAGTCAAATAGCACTTTAAAAATCATTGTTTCAAACATAAAATATCTTGTAGATCTGGGCCTACAGAGCCCTGAGGCAGCTGAATGACATCTTCTGGCCCTTCTGTGCCTCTCACTCCTTGCAGCTCAGGGGGAGCAAGTGGTTTACCTGAGGTCACGGAGGTCACCTGTGAATTCTGGATCTTCCTGTTTGTCTTGTGCTTGGAGCCCTCTTGGGGACACACTGCTTACCCTATCAACTGATGTGTAGCAATCCTCTCTCTGTCTGCAAATGAGAGACTTCCGTCCAAGCTCTGCCCACAGCCCTGGGTTCCGGGAACACCGTAAGCAGACTCCGTTTTCCACTACTCCTCATCTGAGTGGCTGAATGTCACCTGTGACCATGGAGACTGCTGTCCCTTGCCAGTTCTGGATGTCATGATCACAGTGATCTGGAAGTATGGCTTGAGGATTTCTACTAAGGTTGGTAGACTGATGTCTGGTCTTCTGTCCAGTGGGTCTGGCTTCTTAGCAGAATCCAGACAACACTTAGGGCTTTCTCCTCCCCCTCCTGTCTCTCATCCTTCAGGGGACAGTACCTATATCTGAAACACATATTCTCATGACCATGAATCAACCAAGGAACTTCTTGGCTCTCCAGTCTTCCTTGTGTCTGGCAACCTGTGGCACTGCCACCTTAGAGGAGGTCCTGTTTAAGCACATCCTTTGTACTCCCCTAGGCAGCTTACCTGCCACTTCCAAGACCTCTCACTTCCTGCCCCTTGATGCTGTCCCCTCCACCCCAGACCCCATCATCAGACCTCTCCTCTTGGTTCTACTAATGGAACATGCTTTCTTCTTGTAATACAAAAGCAATGCATGCTGGGATGACTGCAGATGCTGTTAGCATTTTCTGGGTATCAACTGCATGGCCAGAAACTGTGGATCCCCAGAAATGGAGAGTAAGGAATGATGAAGACCCACCGCCAGGAGCTCTAACTAAAGAACTGGACAGAAAAAAAGACATTTGCTGGGCTGTGGAGATGGCCTGTCAGCAAATGCCTCCCATACAAGTGAGAGGCCCTAGTTTGATCTCCAACACTCAAGTAAAGAAAAGCAGTGTAGCAGCATGCATGTGTGGTCCCAGCACTGGGGGGCTGGGGGTGAGACAGAAGCATCCATAGAACTCAGTGTCCCAGTCTAGCCTAGCTGGTGAGCCCAAGGTCAGTGAGAGACCCTGCCTTTAAGTAAAGTAAAAAATGAAGAGAAACTGAGGCATGACAGGTGAGGCTGACCTCTGTCCTCTGTTAGCATATGTACATGCTCTCAGACACACAGACACACACACACAAAGACAGACACACAGACACACACACAGAGTAAAAGAGAGAGAGAGAGGAGACAGGAGAGAGAAGACAGAGAGAGACGAGAGAAGACTCATACTGATACACATGGAGCACCCAGCGACACACACATACACAGATAAAGAAAGAAACACAGAGAGAAGAGAGACAGCAAACACTCACACAGATACACACACACAGAGAAAAAGAGAGAGACAACACACACTGACATACACACAGATACACACATAAGCATACACACAGACACAGATACACACACACACACACAGATAGACATGCAGACACACACAGAGAGAAAGAGATAGAGACAGACAGACACACACACACAGAGGCACACACTGACACATGTGGAGTCACACAGAGACACATACACAGACACAAAGAGAGAGACAGACGGAAACACAGAGAAACACACATAGACACATAACCATACAGACATACACTTAGAAAGAGAGACAGCTACACACATGCAGAAACACACACAAAGAGACAGACAGACAGACAACACACACACACACACACACACACACACGCACCCACGTTCACGAGTCTAATGAGGTGCCAGGTATTTGCCTAGAAGTAGACTCAGAAGTGGGGTTGTCAGGCTGCCCTCTGGCTGTGTTGGTTTGTTTTGGGCACGACTGTAATATTCCTCCAAAACAAACAAGGGAGCGGAAGGTTCTGGTGCTGCGTCTGAGAGGGTGGAGTGGACTCGGCTCCTCAGTGTGATGGGAGCACACACCAGACTCATTAATCAAATAGTCTGCTTAGGAGAGAGTTCTCTCTCACATGCCATCTGTGAAATGCCAGTTTCCAAAGAATTATACAACAAAATGCAGGAACCACACAGCTCGTAATTTAACTTGCACTGGATGTGACAGAAGTCACCTGAAGGACTGTGCTTAAAGCCGTCAGCTTTGGAATGTCACATCCACAGAAGGCTCTCTCCTGGCTTGACTAACCTGCTGCTTTTGTCAACAGAAAATTCAGACCAGGGAGAAAAAACAAAAACAGACCCCCTTACCCAAGCCTGCTGCATAAAGAGGCTTGGATCCAGGAAGAGTACAAGCAAGATCCCAGGACAAGTCTCAGACACACAACCCTACTATGTGTGTCTAGGGATTTCAGGGAGGGGGTGAGTGGGGCGTGTATGGGTTCAGGAGGCGGGACAGAATCATTGAACACATCTTACAATCCCTGAAGACTTATCAATTCTCTCCTTCATCTCTCCCTTCCCTCCTCCTTCCCTCCTTCCTTCATTTCCCTCTCTCCTCCCTCCTTCTTTCCACCACTTCTCTTTCTACAAATGTCCTTGTCAGTTTTATTGTAAGTGGACTTTGGCTATAACTGTTCCCTACTCCCCTCCCCCTATCTCTCTCTACCTGCCCCCTCTCCTCTTAATTTCTATAAGCTGCCTGTCAGGTCCCCCCCCCCCCCAGGAGATTAACAGTTGGATTAAATAGAAATGTGTTGTGAGGTCACAGTTCTGGGACCTCAAGACTTAAGACCTGATGACACAGACAGAGAATGGCATGGTGCTGTGTCTTGGCTGTCTTCTCCAGTGGGGTTCCATTAACCATCCACAGCACCAAGGGCAGGCCTGGGATGGAACATTCTGGAGTGTTGTTGAACCTGTGAATAAGCGACTGAGAAGAGTCGTTCTTCATCGTTTTTCATCTTTTAGATATGGTCACCCTGACTCTGTGTAACAAACGATGTCTAAGACGTAGTGGCCCGCCACCACATAGAATTTCTTCTTCGCATATTTTTGTATCTCCCTCCTAGAATCTCTTTCTCTCTTTCTCTCTGTCTCTCTCTCTCTCTCTCTCTCTCTCTCTCTCTCTCTTTTTTTTTTTTTTTTTCCAAGACAGGGTTTCTCTGTTAGCCCTGGCTGTCCTGGAACTCACTCTGTAGACCAGGCTGGCCTCAACTCAGAAATCCGCCTGCTCTGCCTCCCAAGTGCTGGGATTAAAGGCGTGCGCCACCACTGCCCGACTCTCTTCTCTCTCTCTCTCTCTCTCTTCCCCCCCCCCATTCTATGGATGGAATTTAAGGTTCCCTACACACTAGACGAGCCCTCTACCACTGAACTATATTCCAACCTTACTGTACTTTTGTTGCTCCTTAGTCTGTGGCACTAGAGATGCCTTCACCATGCTTTGGACTTGTTCTGGCCAGGCCTTCTTGAGGCTCCCAGGATGCTTAGGTCTGGACTATGGCCTGCCAGATTCTTTAACAGTGGCCCAGGAATGGTCTGTAATGGTCTGTGCTCAAATACCACACACAAGATGCACTATCAGAAGCCTATGTTAAGACTTATCTCCCAAGGGCCCACTGGTCAAAGATCATAGCTGCCAAACCCCGAGTCAGCAGGGTAGGGTGTGTCTCCACCCACACTGGGGTCAGGGAAAGAAGAGAAGCTCCACGTAGAACAACAATTCAATCTTAGATGAAAGTTCTCCTAGCGTGTATTTCTTTAAAGTTGGCTTGGAAGAATTATACACAGATTTGAAACTTCTTCAGGGCCAAAGGAAGAAGGAAAATTGTCTAGATACTGGACCACAGTGACCTCAAGACATAAAGTAGCTATGACTGCTTCTACTTTCAGGAGGCTCTAGGAAAAAAAAAATCAAGCTATCCACCATCAATTTCATTTCTTGACTGGCATTCCTTCTCAAGAGGATGTGTGTGGTCCAAGCTGGATCTTCTGCCTTGTTCATCTCTCTGCCTTGCTTGGGCTGCTGACTTCACTGTGGCTGCTCCAGAGAGGTCATCTTCTGATTCGTCTTCCAGTCTTCTGGACTGAGTAGGGCATCAGGAGAAACTTTAAAAGCCTGTCTTTCAAAGGCTCTTAGGAAGGTTGTTTCCTTTCTCAGTTAATGTGGAGGTTGTGGACGATTGAATCTGGAAGCAGTACTTCAAGAGGCCATGTTCCCTGACTCTGCGTGACAGAACCTGAGAAGATGTTACCTCTCATCCAGCTCTCATGCCACAGACCTGCCTGGCACTGTCTACCGCCCCCCCCCCCCGTTTCTCTTTGCCTGGCAAACCCCTTCTCCAGTATGCACCCCAGGAGCAGCCCTCCATGCTGGCTCTCCTGCTGCAGCCTACGAGTTACGTTTGGTTCTTAGACCTCCACAGGTTGGTGGCAGGCCTGGCTACTTATTCAATAGCCAACTTCCATCCATCTTGTTTAAACGTTCTTTATTTATTTTAAAAACTAGACATCCTTGAGCTAAGAGGAAGCATGAGGTGGAGTTCTTGCCCGTGGGACAGAGCTCTGGGCAGGTGTCCTTCCTTCGAGTTTCTCTGCCTTCCCTTTCTTCTGGAAAGCAGATAACTTGCAAGAGGAAGCTAACCTCTTGACAGACTTTTTCATGTTTGTTTGTTTGTTTTCCTGGTCTGCTGATAGCATCCTGGTTGGCATAAGTGTTCTGCCTGGTTTTATGATAACTTGTTCTGAACTTCTGAGCACTGGTAGGTCACAGTCACCCCAGGAAGACCGTGAGTGGCTGGGGTGAAAATAGCTTTCTTCACTTTTTCTTCACACTGGGTAGGTGTTAACAGAATTGTTGTTTGTTGGAAGACTTCGGTGATGGTTCACCTCATACCTACCCTAGGATTTGGGGGAGATTATGCTGAAGGAAAAGCAGAACTTCAAGGCTAGCCTGGGTTATAAAGTGAAACTCAATAGAAAGAGCCAAATTGTTTGTTTTTGTTTTTTTTTTTTTAAGGAAGAGGGTACAGTGTTGGATGGGTGAGGAGATAGGAAGGGTGTGTAGATCTGGGAGGAGTTGAGGGAGAGGATAATATAATCAAAATGCGTAGTACAGGATTCTTGAGGGACTAATAAAAGATTAAAAGTTATAATTAGGAAACAAGTTCTGTATTTCTCCATGGTGACCTCCCTTCCCTGGCCCCTCCTCCTGAGCTCCGCTCCTCCCTTGCCCCGCCCACTTCTTGCCCTTGCCTGCCTTTCCTTCCGCAATTTTCCTGTCTACCCCTCTCCTTAGAAGCAAATTCCTTTCCCATTGTATGGAAGGTTCTGAGAGTGAGGCTTCATCACACACATGGTATGTGTATCTTGGTCTGATAGTTCACAGGGAAAGGGGGACCATCTAACATGTCTGCTTATCGGTGGGTTCATGTCTCCTCCAGCTGCCTCTCCTGCCATCCCTCTCTTGTCCTCTCTGGATCCAAGTGTATCTTTCTACTTCCGTGGCCCTGCATCTCGCTACCCAGCGGGAACCAGAAATAAACCCCCGATGCATTTCAAATGTGAGACAGAGAAAGGAAATGGAGAGAACGCTGTCGGCGCTGGCTTCCATTGCCTTACAAATATAGCGTGGTGACTTGAATTCCGTAAGAATTAAGCTCTGGTGTCTTAAAATGCATGCAAATTCTTGCAGAATATATATGAAGAAGTCACTCTAACTGTGGAGGCTCTTCGACTCCCTTGATAAATGGGGCTTCCAGACCACACTTTATTGAGTCTCTGATTTTTAATAATTTGAATCCTGCAAGATTTAATTCTGCATAATTCTGGCTGAAATCAGCTTTTGATTGAGTTGTAATGGCTCTGTTATTGTAAATATCTCCGCATGCTAATGCCGCACTGGAATTCAATAATATTTAGATGAAATTTTTCGCCTCTAGCGTTATGGGAGCAAGGTTTGGAAATCAGGAAGTTTATGTCACAGTGACATCTATTTTGGGGAACCTGCAACATTTTTAAATGCAATAAACGGTCATCCCAAGACAAGATTTAAATAATTATGAATCTTAAATATATATGTGGATCAATTATAATATGTAGAATATTATAGTATGAATAAAATATATGAAAAGTCTTAAAATATATGTCTTTATTTAACCTTGCAGTATTTTTTGAAATAGACCCAGTCGTGCTTACGATGGAGGAGGGGTAAGATCCTGAGCCCTGAGGCTGGGGAGGCAGGGATAGGTTGTCTGTATCAATATCATTGTTAGGATTGGCAAACAAACTGTTTTTCTGAGAGACTCTTTTAAATCCTGAGACTTGGTTTCACTTTCTGTACAAAGATGAAGAAGCTGAAAGTACTTCATTGTATAACTCAGCTTGACCGATGATGTCTGAGTCACAGACGGTCCTCTATCCAGATGTATGGTGTGTGTGTCCCAGTGCTTTCTGAGCTAAGCTGAAGGCTGTGTCTGTGTACACACCTGTGACAATGTGGAGTCTTCCTCTCACACGGGGAGCCCTACTCTATCATACTTCACTACGGTTTTGAGGCAGGGGTCCTCTCTCTCTCTCTCTCTCTTCTTCTCTCTCTCTCTCTCTCTCGGTAGCACTTACTGTTTTTGCTAGGTCTGTGGCCAGCAGGCTCTGGGGATCTGCCCATCTCTGCCTCAGCAGAGGGAGGTTATAGGTGTGAACTGTGTGCCTCGATTTTACACAGCTGCTGGGCATCTGAACTCAGGTCTTCATATTCCCACAGCAAGCAAACTACCCAGAGTCGTCAGGCCAGCCTGGAAATTGAAGATTTGATGGGGAAACACTTTTTTCAATCCTCATGACTTCTGGGGAGAGAGGAAACATCGTATCCAATTTTTTTTATATAGGAGTTGGGACAGACGAACCGAGGCATGGCTGGAGACCCCACAGCTCCTGAGTAAATGGAGAAACTGGTTGAGCCCAGACATCTGAGGCCCCAGGAGCTGTTCTCCCCAACTCCACAGTGTATGGAAAGCAAACACTGGTTCTTTGCCATTTCCTTGCCGTGAGATGAATTCTAACTCCACTCTTGAAGCTGTTTCTGGAAGGGCCCCCCAGGAGGTTGTAGCGAGGGCTTCCTGAGCACTGAGGACAAGATTATCTGAGGCTGGAGGCCAGCTGGACAAACCTGGTGTGGATGGAGAGCCAGATCTGAGAGCTCATGTCTTTATTTCGAGCACTCAGGTGGCTGGAGCAAGGACATCAAGAGTTCAAGGTCAGCCTGAGCTACAGAGTGGGATCTTGCCTCAAAAATAAACAAGCCAACAAAGGAAGCGTTGATGTTGGAGAGAGAGACCGCGGGAGGAGCACTGAAAAAGGAGCACCTGTAGACAGACCTTGAAAGTACCAACTTGCTTTTTTCTGGGATCAATTATAACACGAGAGAGATGAACTAGAAGAACTAGAAGAAAAATGCTCAGAACTTTTATTTTTTCATATTAGAGGAAACATGAAGAGATTGGGACAATCATTACATCCAACAAAACAGTTTTAAAGTAAGAAACGATCCTCGGGCAAAGATGAACGGTCTCTCCGAAAAACTTGCTTTCCAGACAAAGACCTTAAAGGCTCTGCTCTGAGATCTTCCCTCTTTTATTTGGAAGTGGAGTTGGGATTTATTTTACAGAATATTTAGCTTAGGTCTTAGTCATGGGGATTAATATCAGAGAGATATTCTGGAAAGGAGCACAGCATATCCACCTGTGGGTGTGGGCTTCTCAAGGGAAAGTCTCAACTGGGTTTCTTTACCATGTGTATATACAATGTTTAGGATTTGGGTGGCTTTCACTTACATCTCCAAAGGTTGCTAAGAAACCACTCCCATTACCAGTACCCAAAGATATTCTCTACGAAAGGTTACAAGTTAAAGGATTTTCTTTTGTAAATTAAAAGGTATAAGGTGGTCGTCCCCTTTTTATTTTGGAAAGTCAACAATATCGTCACTGTGCCCAGTAAGATCTCTAAATAGGCCATGACACCCCTCCACCAGTCCAAATGGCTTTGGACATCGATAGCTGAACAAACCTGTTGTAGACGGGGAGCCAGATGTGATGATTCTTTGATGGCTGTGTCAGGAAAGAGCCTGCTGTCGACCTGAGGTGGAATCTCTCAGGAAGAAGTGGGAACCTGGTTTTTATAGAGTGGTCCAAAACTTTGAGATTCCCAAGAGCCCATAGGATTTTAAGAAAATATTGGTAAAAGCTCTGTTATCTTTGACAGACAGGGATGAAATATCATAAAATGTTAGACACCTTTGGACATCTATCTACCCTGGGACAGTAAGTACCTAATAGCTACATAGCCTGTGCGGATGCAGATAACCACCTTTTCCTGTGGAGACTGAACAATGTTCTACAGAGGGGATCCAAGAACCTCAAAGACCCATTTTTTGGACTTTGTGTTAGGCATAGCAGCCTCTATTCAAAGAATTGTAAATAAGTGGAAGGTTGGGTTTGGGAGTGGCCCCTGCCCAGTGCCTGCCAGAGTGCCCTGCCTCATTCCTTGGGGCAGGTATGCCATTTGCAAGGTTCCTGTTTTTGTCTCACCTCACAGGCTGAGAGAGGAGGACAATGGTAATCTGAAAAGAGTCACCTGTGGTGAGTGGCACCCTAGGAGCTCTTCTGGACTTGTACCTACTTATGAAATATCAGACTTCAAACCTGGAGTGAGGCTTCAGAGGTCTTGGGAAAGGGGGAATGTGTTAGTCTTAGGTTACGGAACTGAAGAGTAGAGTGTTGCTATGCCATACAAAGGACTATGAGTTGCTTGACAGTCCTCCCATTCAAAGCGGGAACTGTTTGTCCTTTTCCTGAATCCAGGGTAGGCTGTGGATATTTTGATGAGGACAACGTGGCTGATGGGTGGTCACACAACTTCCGGGCCTTCCTCCGATGGATGGTATGACAGCTTCCACCCATACCTCTCAGGAGCCTGAACTGCCATATGAAGTCTGATGTTTCTCCAGTTAAAGTCCTCAAAAGGGCAGCCATAACACAAGACGAGGAGGAGGAAGAAGAGAGGGAGAAGGAGGAGGAGGAAGAGGAGGAAGAGTAAGAGGAGAAGGAAGAGGAGGAGGAAGAAGAGAGGAAGAAGAGGAAGAAGAGGAGGAGGAAAAGGAAGAGGAGGAGGAAGAAGAAGAGGAAGAGTAAGAGGAGGAGGAAGAAGAGGAGGATGAGGAGGAGAAGAAGAGGAAGAAGAAGAAGAAGAAGAGGAAGAGGAGGAGGAAGAAGAGGAGGAAGAGGAGGAGGAAGAAGAGAAGGAAGAAGAAGAAGAAGAGGAAGAGGAGGAGGAAGAAGAGGAGGAAGAGGAGGAGGAAGAGGAGGAGGAAGAAGAGGAGGAAGAGGAGGAGGAAGAAGAAGAGGAAGAGGAGGAGGAAGAAGAGGAGGAAGAGGAGGAGGAAGGAGGAGGAAGAAGAAGAAGAAGAGGAAGAGGAGGAGGAAGAAGAGGAAGAGGAGGAGGAGGAAGAGGAAGAGGAAGAGGAGGAGGAAGAGGAGGAGGAAATGCTGGCAATTCCGCAATATACCACATACGTAGGAATCCCATGAAAGACCAGGCTCTCATCAAACACCATTCCTGATCCCAGTCAAAGTCTCACGGGGCAAACCTGTGACCCACGGAGTACAATGTAATAAGAGAGCCGTTGTTTGGAGCATTGTTTGACTGCCTGGCAACCAACAATGGGAGGTGTCTTCCCTACTCCAAGCTGTCACCACCACCAGTTTGACGGTGATGATGGTGCTAATATTACTGTTAGCAGCATCTTTACCTCCAGGGACGCTCCTGCTGGTGTATGTGGCATTAATGACACAGCCATAACTTACACTCTGGCCATGAAGGTTGCAGATGAGGCCAGCATAGAGCCTGGTATGTCTCCCTCAGGAGACACACCACTCTCACCCTGTCAGAACAGTGTGGTCCAACTGAGATGTCACTTCCCCTTAGGCTAAGATCCTTTAGTATAGGTGCCTGCCTGTGGCTTTGTACATGCCCCTTAGCTGTCCTTTCTTTACCCCTTTGGTCAGACAGTGAACTGAAGACTTCTGTGCGTGCCTTCTGCCCCATCTTCACTGCCAGTCCAAGAAGAACTTGCAGAAGATCAACTTGCATGCAGGTGGTTGAGGGTGGGTTTTGAGGGGAAGCTCTTTTCACCTGAACAGTTTGGAGCGTGTACAATTTCAGTAGCATTCCTTCATTCCGAAAGTGCATGTCTTTTTAAAGGAAAGCACTGAATAGTATTCATTTATTATAATCCATTTTTGTTGTAGTTGTTTAGTTTACAAAGGCCGTCTCTTGTGTATTCTTGGGTGGCCTTGAGTTGACTATGTGGCCAGGGATGACCATGAATTCCTGATCCTCCTGCCTCAGCTTGCCAAGTACTTGCCAAGTACGTGTGTTTGCCACATCACTTTACTGTAATTATGTCCGTGTTATCAGCTCATTTCCTTTGTTTGTGTGTGGTGTGTGCATGTGAGGGGTGAAGTTACTCACCTTCTCTTGTGTGTGTGTGT